>CAEGAF010188292.1:0-68142 GCA_903067075.1 Micropoecilia bifurca | reverse complement strand
CACCTAGGGACAATTTAGACAGACCAATTAACCTGACAGTCATGTTTTTGGACTGTGGGAGGAAACTGGAGTACCTGGAGAAAACCCATGCATGCACAGGGAGAACATGCAAACTCCATGCAGAAGGACTGGGTCCAGGAATTGAACCCAGAGCCTTCTTGCTGCAGGGCAACAGCTCTACCAACTGTGCCACTGTGCAGCCCCTCTTCTGAAATGTCTGCACCAAATTTACACATACACAGACTTCTTTTTTTGCCCATTCTTTGCAAAATCTATTTTTCTCCAAACATCTTCCCTTCAAGTCTGACCATTTTCCTTGAACCTTCTGAGAAAAAGCTTGATGCTGTCATCACCATGCTTAACTGGAGCAGCTTCTGCATTTGCCTCTTGACTGTCTCTCTGATTAATGCTGTGAGTTTAGGTGAACAGTTGTCCAGCTTTGTGAACAAACTGGCTTAAAAAAAGTTTTGAGGTCTTTACGGAGCAGTGGTAAATATGATAAGATTAAATTCCATGAACTGATTCACTATTTGCTATTTTGGTAACTTTTGAATGCACTTTTTTGCACTGATCCTGTAATATTAATTATAAATAAGTAAAATCTGTTCAGGTTTATGGTTGTAACAAGACTTAATCTGGAAAATTTTAAAGTGTGTAAATAGTTTTGCACATCATATTTAGCTGTGATGAAAGTATGTATGACAAGGTTAAAGGGTCTGAAAAGGTTTCCCCAAGGAGTACAATAAAAACAACTTGGTTAGCAGATTATTACGTTTATTAATTAATTATTAAGTTTGGTAAAACAACCTTAAATAAGTAGCATATGTTGCAGCATGTCATTATACAGAATACATGAGGTAAGAAAAGCTCCTCCATTTGGTCAAGGGCTGTAAGTAGCAGCCGAAATGTTTGACTTTCATCATGCATATTTTAACAATAAATGTCTGTCTGTATAGATATCCCTACAGAAAATCCTGCCAGCAGGGTCCGTTTCATCTAAATATGCATCCTTTGGCTGCATTTTGCAGTGACTAAATCCATAGCAGAGCTCAGCTGCAGATCTTTATTGTTGTCACGTCCTGCGACAGGAACTGTGAGCATCCAACAGACCAGAGCTGAATCTATGCTTCGCTACTCTAAGTGTATAATCAGTATTCATCTCAGTCAGGCTTATGATTTTCACCAACTCTGTATCCAGCTGAACCCAATTTCAGATGGAAATGTACCTTGACAGACATAACTCAGCATAGAAATAAGTCCTTCAGCAAATTAAGCAGAGAACAGTAGTTAAAAGGCTTATCTAATTAAATTTAACTCAAGAGATTAGTGATCAAAGAACAAAATTCTTTGATAGAAAACATATTATACACTAGTCTTAACACATACAGTGTTCATTGTAGTTTTTCTTTATTTACTGACAAGGAATATATGTTCCTTCCCTGTATAACTTCAGATGCAACAAAAACCTCAAACATGGAAGTCCTTCCCACTATCCTAGATCCTGCAATTCCAACAATTGACCACCAGGTGGCAGTAGGTGATCTTAGAGACATTAAAGTAGGGCGTATGGCCCCTCATACTTTTCTGCCACATTCTCACGTTCACCATATTCATTCACATCAAACCACACATAAAATACGCTGTTTGCCATCGACGATGGAGTCTCACTGCTCAAGAAGGCAGCAGACTGGAAGAACTCTGTTACTTACTTTTGGAAGTTTTTTATTATTTAAAAACTTTATACTTATGTTTCTGATAGAACATTACGTTATTTTCCCTGGTATGATATCTACTGTAGCATTAAAGAAATGACAGAATATGTTTATTGGATTAAATACCCTGAATCCTTTTCCCTTGGTCACGTGGTTCCATGGTGTAATGGTTAGCACTCTGGACTCTGAATCCAGCGATCCGAGTTCAAATCTCGGTGGAACCTGATGTTCTCTTTTCATGTTTTACAAAAAAGACCAAAATCAAATAAAAACAATATACATTCATAAATACTTAGTCGTTTCAAAGTTGTGTGCATGTCTCTATGTTTTACACAGAATTTGAGAAAACTGTCGTGTGGCAGAAACCAGCCTTATTTGACAAACCGATGGTATTCTGAGGGTACCTGTTCTATATTGTATTCTTTAACGCAATACAACACAGTTTTACATCGCATTTCATCAGCATTTCAAAAGCATTTGGAAAAAAGGTTCTTATAACTCAAAAAATGTCAATGTGTTGCTTATGTAACATCACTTTGCTTCAGGATTACTTTGCTTATCCAGATTTTCAACAATTAATTTACAGACTGTTTTCCTTGGACCGATTTGCAGCTGTGTCATTACTGTCATCTTCTCAACCTGCCAATTATTGCATGAAAAGTAGCACATACAGAACAGTTGCTGTTTTGTTTTTGATCTGCAGCTCATGCTGAGCTACCCTGAGATCAGTGTCCCATGCAACACCACTGCTTTGAATACATCTTCTGGTGAAGAAATAAAATCGACTTGTCTCCTGTTTCCAGTCTTCTTAATAATTAAAAGTCTTATTTCAGTGACATTGAATGTGGGCTTTTGCTGCAAATTATTCATGTTACATCATGAAGATATTAATGCAGTCATCATAATTGATGAGAAGAAAGCTAAAATAGTCCCTGGCCACTGTAAGTTAAGGCAGAAAATATTCTCACTTCTGCTTAAAGTCAAATTTGATTAACATGAGAAAATAGTTTATGGTTCTAAATGTAATAATGATCAAATCTATAACTACTATATGGTGATATAATAGAGAACAGACTGCATATCATCGTAAAACGCCACATGGTAGCAACATCAGAGATGACACAACAAGATGGAGTCCATCTGAACTCTATGTACTCTTTCTACCAAATTGTATGTCTTCATGCTCACCACACGAGGGCAGTATTAGGCTGTACACCAGGACAGGTTGCGTTGAGCTCTTCAGTTCTGCATCAAATGAGAATCTTAAAACCAGCTGGGTAAACTTTTTGTTTATTTGGAAACTGAAACCTGCTCTACCTTAGAGTAAAAATTATTTGACAGCTTTCTAATTAATATAAAGTTCAGGTCTCCATCAAACTATTTTCTTAATGTCTGTTTTTGCTTTTCTTTCTTTTTTTCTATTTTTTTTTAGCCAAGATTGAACGCTTACATGAACTAAAGTTGATGTTTATATGTAAGTTGTTTTTTTTGTCTGAAAGATTCAGGGACTTCCAATACAATGATCAAGCTCAAACTTAGAACTGCCTTAAATTCAGAAAAAAAATATATGTATTTGTAATCCAAGCATACTGAGGCACAACAAAAAAAGTGGTAGACCAAAACTTCAGTATAAGTTGTAATTAACTCTCTCATTTGCAGGCTGTTGCAGCCCAAAAGCATTTGGAAAAATTACAGGACAGGTTAAATTATATGCTAGTTGTGAAGGCAAAAAGCAAACATTTCAATTGTAGTTGTTTCAAGATCTCATTGACTTCTAGTCCACACCCTGAAAAATCTCACATGTTAAAAAGAATGAAAAATTATTTACTGCTAGTCAGATAACTGCTTGCAACCTTTGACTCCAATATAGCTTTAAAACAAGCAGCTGTAAACATAAAATGCAAAAATGATCCAGGACCAGAAAGAGTTTCTGTGAGGTTTGGTGGACGATGATGAGTTTAATCAGAAGTTGTCCTCCAAGTCAAAGTCTGGCAAGGACAACTTGAGCTGGTGCTCTGATGACCTCGGCTCTGTTGTATTGTATCAGAAAGCATAGTGCTGAATTTTACACAATGTTTTGAATTCTTTACACTCAGCTGCACTTTATCATTAGTTGATCCAGGTGGAGGAAAATCATAGAATTGGAAAGGAGTTAGTGAAAATATTAAATAGCGGTGAATTGTGAATTTCCCTCCATTTTCTTAACACCTTGTCCCTTAGTGGGGTCAGGAGCTGCTGGTGCCGATCTCCAGCTAACGTTCCGGGCGAGAGGCGGGGTCACCCTATACAGGTCGCCAGTCTGTCGCAGGGCAACACAGAGACACACAACCATGGACACACACTCACACCTAGGGACAATTTAGACAAACCAATTAACCTGACAGTCACGTTTTTGGTCTGTGGGAGGAAACTGGAGCACCCAGGGAGCACCCACCATGCACAGGGAGAACATGCAAACTCCATGCAAAAATACCGAGGCTGGGAATTGAACCCAGAACCTTCTTGCTGCAAGGCAACAGCTCTACCAACTGCACCACTGTGAACTTTTGTAATGTAAAATTTCATTATTTAAAATTTCAAATGGTTTTGTGTCACTAATTAAAAAACATAAAAATATTTATTGCCATTTTCGCATCTCTGTGGAGGTTGATCATTAAATATGTTTTGGTATTTTTCATAATTCTGGGCCCTTTTATTTTTTGTTATTTGCTGATTCACAGATTTTAATACAGAAATATGGTCGAAGAAAAAAAAACCCGGTGGACTGTTTTTAATTAACAGCTTCGTGTATGAGCTTGTCCAGCTTTCTCAGAGTTAAGTTTGTTTCTCCATCGCCTCAAACGTTGATGTTTCTCTCACAGCCGCCAGCGGCGTCATCAGTGACGTCAGTGAGGTTTGTAATCAGTCACGTGGGCAGCGCAGGTCTGGATATAAACGCTCCCCTGCACTACACCGTATATATATGTATGTATATTTGGGTCCTCATTCGCTACAGGATTTTTCTAACACATTAACATAACAAAAATATAAGCGTAAAAAAATTTCAACAAATAGGCAAAGTGAGCGAAGAGGAAAGCGATTTGATATTTCTAAGAAACCCGGAGGCGCTATCATATTCCGCAAGTCGCCCTTCTGTCTTCGTGATGTGAGTAAATATTTATTTTTATCGAGTAAAAACGCAAACCTACCTACCTACTGTTTCAGTCTGTGCTATTAATATATTTATTTATTTCCAACGTGGGAACTGAAATCACATTCCCTCACGTTTTGACGTTCCGTTCCGTTAATAGCAATTTAATATTGGATTAATAAGTCGAACGTAATCGTCGGGGTGGAAATGTTTGAATGTTGTGCAGACAGACATGCGGGAGTAACGGGATGCTGTCGCTGTTATTTGTTGTGCGTCCATCGGCTCAACTGAACCGAATGAAGGCGTTGCATCCCTGATGCTGCGTAAAATGGCTTTTTAAAAAAGACGGACAAAGGATAAAACGCTTAGAGCAGTCATATATTTTTAATTTGATTATTTATTCAATTGCAGAGATTCCTTCTGTATACGACGCGTGGTTTGCAGACTAATCCAGCTCGGCTCTTTTGCGTTTTTTTTTGTGTTTTTTTTCTATTCGGAGCTCCACCTTGGAGTGAGCCTGCCCCCCCCTCATCTTTCTGCTCTGTTTATCTTGGGCGTGTGTGGCCTCTTCATCTAGGACCTGGGTCTCCCCCTCGGTCAGACAGGAACCATGCAAATGGCCGATGAGGGTGAAGGTTGTGTTCATGGCTAAGAAGGAGCAGATGCTGAGTGGAGCAGCCTGCATGTTGAGGTGGTTCCCTCTGCCCATCGCCCCCCCTCTGCTGTTAGTTCAGCTCTTTAATCCCTGCCCAGCCGGGCTGTCCAGCAGGCGCTGCCTCTTGTCTCCTGGGTGACATTAATTACAACAATATAACTCAAAGCAGGCTCAGGTTCAAAGCTGGCTTAATAATCGTGTGACATCCAGAGAGGATCTGTTTCTAGAGGTCTGTAGTTATGAAGGTATTTTTGTTTTTGTGGTGAAAATATCCCCAGAAGGCAAAAAAGTTAATACTTTAATGGAAGTGTGGGAAAATTGGTTTTGGAATCAAATAGAAATGATCTGTATTTAAAAGCATTTTACTCGAAGTCAAAGAAAAATTATTTGTAATTTTGTCCAGATAAGTTTAGTTGAAGAATGCTAAATTGTTGCAGATATACAATTTGTGACTGCTTATTGGTTCATTTAGTTTATTTATTTATTTATTTATTTGTGGTAAATTCCAAGAAAATGTATTTACAAGTAGACATGACAGAAAACATCCATATAGTTACAATGCTTTGCATGTGCGGCAGTCAATGCTAAAATGACCAAGGTGATGTAAGGCAACATGAAATTATTTCTGAGAAAGAGAGCCGACGCTGTTGGAGAATCCTTGGAGTTGAGTCTCTTTGAGGGGGGAAATAACGGTGATGAAAGATTGGAACTAATTGACAGAAGTGCTTCACAAGTAACTGCTTGGCTAACAGTTGCGGGTGACTCATGTACACAGTGGATGTGGATGGGGAAGTCGGTTTGTTAGCTGGCGAGAAGAGGAAATCCGCCATGTCCTTATTTGTAGTGAAAATATGAAGAAAAATGTGGTGAATGAAAAACTTGCAGCTCCTGTGGAGCCCATGAGTCACTGCCAGTCCTGAGCCAACATAACAGGATTACCCTTATTAAGACATAGATGGACATGAGCTTTATCTATCTATCTATCTATCTATCTATCTATCTATCTATCTATCTATCTATCTATCTATCTATCTATCTATCTATCTATCCCTTCATTTTGTGCTCAGAATATTGTTTCTGAAATATCATGAAATTATAACTATAAATTATAGGTTGATATAGGTCTAATGCTTCACCTATTTATGTACATTTGAAAAAAACCAGTCAGGATTAATCTGGGAACAATTTGCCAATTCAGGATAGATTTATTAATAAATAAAAATCTGTTGAAAATATGTAGAAATAATCTTGACATCATGACAACTTTTTCAAGCATTTTGCATATGCAATGATCTTGTCAGTAACTGTGGTGGAGGTTGAGACTTTTCAACAGAGACCCATGTTATTCATTTTGGTCAACATGACATAAGTATGAAAATGTAGGAAAAAGTAGATAATAATGCTCACAGTCACGTGCGCGGCTGCACCGAAGCATTCGCAACATGTCCCGAAAAACGAGAAACGGCTTTTTTTTGCTTTTTTTTATGTGCACAATGTTTTGACGACCAGAACGAGCAGTTTTGAGAATTTCAATTCTGTCCTGAGAGGAAAAGCTGCAATATTAAAATAAAACTCATAAAATCACACCATAAAACAAAGCATGTGGAATAATGATATTCTACTCTAATTACTGAGCAATCAAAATTGTGTTTTTGATTGAGCAGCACAGGCAGAATTTTCTACATGCACTTCACTTGCTTAGTTTTAATATTGTTGCCATGGTGAGGATTAGCCATAAATTTAGTCTTCTGCTTCCTGTTGAGGGGGAGGAATAGATGGAGTTGGTGCGGAGAGCAGAGATTACATCTTTATTTAATCCAGAACCTTTCAAGTATTATGTGACACATCTGTTGTGCTACCAGATGTGTATCTGTGTCTGAGCACTTACGCAGTAATCACTGAGAGCAGGTATTTGCAGAGTGGATTTCGTGTTATGTCACACTAAAGACGAGGTGAATGGGCTGAAGAGGCATTTTTAATGTGAAGTAGATTCTCAGCACTGATCAACCAATGCATTTGTGATTTTGAAAAGAAATTTCAACGTCCCTATTAGAGCAACATAGGACACCTAACATGGGGGAAGAATAAACCATATGTCTGCATGAAAATTCCCAAAGACCCTTTTTCAGATTTTATAGTTTAGAACTTTGTTGACAGCAACATTTGCAAATTCATAACTGGTTCCCGTTTCTTTGGTTTCGTTAACCGGATGTAAAATATTTTTGCATCTGAAAAAGCTAGATGGTTTTTTTAATTTTTTTTTTTATGCATGAAGGATTCATAATTGTGTCGTGAATTTGTTAAAAACACCTGCAAGTAAAAAGGTCAGTCACTGTCAGAAAAACCAGCTTTCAAAGATTTCTTGTTAATTTACCTGTTTTTTTTTTTCTTCACTTGCATCAAAGGATTTTCCTTGATTCTCAAAATCTGCTGCGCATTGTTGGAAATGGACACGTCAATTTCTTCATAACCTTGCATATTCTGAAATTCTTAAGGTTATAATAAACATTTTATTTGAAAAACAATATAATTTCTGTGTTGGAATCCATTTTTCTTTAAATAAATCTTTTACTGGCTTGTGTTTTGGGAGTTCGGTGTAGATAGCAGATCAGAAATGACTGATTTGATCACATTTTCTGAACTTGCTTTGACTGCAGGTAGGGTTTGTTAAATTGCATTAAACATCAACAATCATACTTTCTGTGTTAGGCAAATCTGAGCATAGAACTACATGTTTCCACTAGTGAGTTTATTCAAATGATCTGATGCTCCTCATGGTGCTTAAAAATAGAACTAGCGGTGCAACATGAAAACAAGGCCATCATAAAGGAGGCATCATTTGTTTTTGTCTGATGTTGCCGGCAGCGCGAGAGAATATTTGTAGTGCTATGAAAGAATAATTTAATATTAATAAAAACATAAGCATATACACATATGTAGGTCTCAAAGCTTTAGATTACAGAATTAAAAACTCGTCAGGAAACAAAGGGGAATGCTGGACAGGAACAAATGTCAGGAGCCTATGGGGCTGTGAACACTCCAGCGTTGATGAGTCATGATTTATAAAACCGCTGCTTCCAGTCTGCAGTAAACAAGCCTGTTATGAAATACCGGATATATTGAGTTAAACAATGCCTGCAAATTTCTCTGTAATGATTTCAGTCAAATCCTTAAATTTCATCCCCATTTGCTCCCTGGCTAAATCTTCTTTATTGTGTATCTCTGTCGCGGTTGAAACCTTGCAACAGGCGTCAGGTTCTCTGAAGGTGAAGCGAGGCCACGGCTTCCTGAGGTCCAGGGTGCTTGAAAGTGACACAGCCGGCACAGAGGGAGGGGGAAACACTTTACGTCAACTCACACATATTGCAGCTATGGAAAAAACAACAACTAAGTAGTGAGTGTGGGGGGCCCTGTTGGAAGAGATAAAGCAGGCTCTTCAGATGAAGTAGAATAAGCTGACCCAGTGCTGAGAGCACTTGCAGGATTCTCTCTGTTCTTTGTGATAAACACACAGCAAACTGTTTCACAGGCGCTTCTGATATTTCCTCATTTATCATAGTATTGTTGAGGCTTAGAACAAATGTTGCCTGAACATTGACTTGGTTCAAGCTTTGGAAATAAAAGAAGCGTCAGAATGCAGTTTTGAAAACGCTGCGCTTTCTATTCTGTTTTTCTTAAGAGGTGTGTTTTATTTCACCAAATCAGTCATGGGCCCTGTAGGCCATGAAATGTTTAACGCATATCAGTGTGAAATAGTGTGTTTTTTTTCCAGACAGGAATGTATGTTAAATGCTTCCAGATGCTACATATCTCTGCTTCGTTTCTGTAATATGAAGTACATTTTTAACGCCCTGAGGGCGGATTGTTTTCTTGCCCTATTGTGCTTCTTTTTTGATGTTAGCATGCATGTTAAGCTACATAGAATTATTTTTATTAGTTGGCGTAGTTTACTATAATACATTTACGTGACCAAAATCAAAAATCGAGAAACACGTTAAAAAAAAGGTGAAGGATTATAGCAAGATCAAAACATGAGAGAAAGAAGCTGAGAAACCAAAGTCCAAACTTAGTAATCAATGCACAATACAATGTCTGCAGTCAATAAGACAAAGCTTTATAATTATGTTAAAATAATTAACATGTTTTGGATTACCAAAACATGTTAACAATGTCATCAGCATTGTCTATATTATATTAAAAGCTCATGTAGAGGTCCGTTTCACCAGTAAGAACACATATCAACCCATCATATTGCTGTCATGAAATTATTTTTTGTTGTTGTTGTTGTTGTTGTTGTTGACTTTTTTATAATAATACATTTTCAGTTTTTGCTTTTGGACAATGACAAGCTTTCATATGGTGCAGTAGCAAATATCCATCCTTATATTAACATGCATAGCCAGTTGCTAGGGTACAACTCAAAAGGTTTACTTTTAAAAATACTTAAATAAGCTCTAAACTTATTTAAACAAAATAATGTAAAGACTGATTGTGATTTCTTTTTATTAAGTATTTCTAGGTTTCTGCCTTTTAATCCTTTCAGCCTTAACACAATGGAGGGATGTGGAGGTGACACATATACTTAGCCATCTAGCTCAGTTTAGTTATGTAGCCATGATAAAAAGCTGTTGCTCTCCTAAAGCTGCAATATTTTTTTGTAGTATGAGAAAAATGTATAATAACCCCTGTTTTCTGACCTCCAGCTCATAGTGTGGGAATGGGACATGATGGAGGATAAAGGGCCCCGTGTAGCCGACTACTTTGTGGTTGCTGGCCTCACCGATTCATTCAAGCCCCTGGAGGAGGACCTGCACTTTGATGACGCCGGCACCAAGTCTGTAAAACCCAAAGCCCCTATTACCGACGTTGCTGTGGTGATACGGTCCCTCGGCGAAGAGGTGCCCCCGGGCTTCACCTGTGTGGAGAGCACCCCCTCAGGCCTCTCAGCAGAGCTTAATGGAGCCAGCCTTCGGGGCCCGCAGATCTTCTTGTGCTACAAGAGAGGCAGAGATAAGCCTCCGCTGACAGATCTCGGGTAAGGAGCGATCCTCGCTCGCTCGCTCTTTACTCACTCAGCACCTCTAATCGCTTCTCTTCCTTGGGACGTGTTAATCTGCCTTAAAACACTGTTTAAATATTCGCACACTTCGCTGTGTTTCAGTGTTCTGTATGAGTGGAAAGAGAAGCTGAAGCCCGGATGCCACATCGTTCAGACCACGCCCTCGGGCCGCCCCGCCAACATCAGCAGCTCGTCCTCCCAGCGCATCTACATCACGTACCGGTGCGCGCCGAAGAGCCAGCCTCACACCTCGCTGGCCGTCACCGACATCTGCGTCATTGTGCCTGGCAAGGGAGAGACGCCTCCTCACACCTTCTGCAAGGTGGACAAGAACCTCAACAGCAGCATGGTGAGACGGAACCGCAAATTATACGGATATACGGAGCCTTGCAAAAGTATTCCTCTCCAACTTGCTCATGTTTTGTCATATTACAACCATAAGCTTCATTGTGGTTTATCTGGATTACATGGCAACAATCCCCTGTCAAAATAAAATACAATCTTAAAATGTGCCCTGCATTTCTATTCACCCCCGTTGAGTCAATAATATGTGGATCCAAGTTTTGCGGCAGTTGCTGCTTTAGGTCTTTTGACCTCTGTCCCTTTGCATATTTTTCTTTTCAAAGCTGGAAAACATTAGGTCAGGATGTCGAATGTCCGTTGACATCAACTGTCAAGTTATTCTACAGATTTTCGTTTTCAGTGTTAGTTGGACTAGACCATTCTAATACACACGTGACATGACTTCTGAAGCCAAATCATTACATTAGAGTTTATTAGGAGTCTGAAATGCACAGCAAAATGATCTCCTTTTGTTTTTTTTGTAAACTGTATTACTTGTCTTATTGTTAACAGTTGTGTGCTGTGGTCAAACATTATAGTTTGTGGTTATAACGTGACAGAACGTGTAAAAGGTTTGCCGGCACTGTGCGTCAAGTGTCTCCTCCAAGAGTGTAGAACTATTGCAGCTTTTCATTTATCTGTGATGTTTTTGTTTTCACTCATCAGTGGGGATCTTCGGTCTACCTTTGCTATAAGAAGTCTCTAGCTAAAGCTAACACAATCGCATACAAAGCAGGTAAAGAGAGACGTTTATCTGTTTCTGTGTGTCGGTAATGAATGGTAAAAACACAGCAGTCTTAAACTCACTGTGTCTCTCCGTGTTGTGCTCAGGTTTGTTGTGCAGGTATCCTGAAGAGGACTATGAGTCTTTCCCGCTGCCTGAGTCGGTCCCTTTGTTCTGCCTGCCCATGGGGGCGATGATTGAGTGTTGGCCAGCTCACACCAAACACTCTCTGCCCGTTTTCTCCACATTCGTACTGACGGGTGCTTCTGGAGAGAAGGTACAACCACCAACCTGCCAAGGTCTTATAAAAAAACCTTGTCAGGTTTTTCTGCTCTCAGACAATCACAGACTTTCACACCAATATTGTTAAGGAAACCACTTGTCTCTTTAGCTTAAGTTTCATTTACATCAACACTAGTTAGGGAGTTCCCATGCAGTTTCTACCTTTTTTTTTTCACGCACTCAGCCTTAATCGCCTCGTTAAAGTTAGTTTCTCCATATCTATTTCCCTGTCTGCCCTTTTCACTGCGTCAGGTTCTCTAATGCATTTGCTTGTTCAAGAGCCACAGCAGTATTTCCAAGAATCACAGACGATATTAATCAATTTTCTAGGTCTGAATGGAATCAAAAGTGTTCCAAGAGCTGTTTTAGGAATACTAAAAGGCTGTTAGCTTTTGTAAGCAATGCAGCATAAAAGATTTTTTGTGTAGCCCGTCTTTTGAATAATGAATGTCTTCTGCAGCAGTGTGGCTGGTGCGCAAGTCTGAATGCCTGAGTGCTCATTTATTTTTGCCTGCAACGTCTTGACTGCAGGCTAGTGTCACGACGCCTCTTGCACACACTGATTTGTTCATTTACTTAGGGTAGAAATCTTTAACGTAGCAAGGATGATAATATATCATGCTGAATATTTCTGTAATGAAACTGTAAAAAGAACTGGGAATTATTGGATTTTTTTTTCAACGGTCTATTGGCTTCATTCATTAGTCATTTTTATGAGTGTGCACATTTTAAGCACGTCGTTTTTGTCAGGATCTGTGTTTCTGTGTGTTTATTTTTGAGTTCTCTGTGTAGTCCTGTTCCCTGTGAGTCCTGTCTCTGCGTCTTCCCCGTTAATTGTTTCCCAGGTGTGTCTCTTTCCCTTGATTACCTCGTGTATTTAGTCTCCCCTGTTGTCTGTATTCGGTCATTGTCGAACGTACGTCTTAAGTTTGTCTACGTCTGTCGTCACGCTCCAGTTGTACTGCGAAGTCCTAGTTTGTGTTTGCTCTCATTTAGTCCTTCATGTCAGTTGCTACCAGCATTTAGCTGTACGCTTGTTTTCTGCCGTGCTGCCTGTTCTGGACTATGAGCCTTTCATTAAATCATCATTTTCATCCATACCTGGGTCTTGGCGTCTCTCCTCACCACCTCTACCACACCGCTTTATGACAGTTTTGCTCACATTGTGATCGCCTGTGTTGTGTGCAGGTGTACGGAGCAGCTATCCAGTTCTATGAGCCTTACCCAGAGGAGAACCTTTCGGAGCGTCAGCGCTCACAACTCGGCCTGCCCAGCTGTCATCTCGGACCTGACAGCAGCAGAAATGTTTACAACAACAAGAGCATCTGCTTACTCTCACACTGGCCCTTCTTCCAGTCCTTCAAGAGCTTTCTCACCTTTCTCTACAGATATTCCATCTCTGGACCACATGCACTGCCAATTGAAAAGTTAGCGGATATGATTTACTTTTTTTTGTTTTTTTTACTTGATTTTATTTTTTATATATAACAAAGATAATTTATTGTTACTTATTTTAGCAACTATATGTTTTACTCTCTCACAGGCACATATCTCACTTCATGAAAAATGTTCCATTTCCCTCCATCCAAAGGCCAAGAATCCTTGTCCAGGTGCAGCAAGAACTTTATTTTTTTAATGTTATTTATCAATCCTGCATGTTCTTTATTAATTCTAAATCTCAAATTCTGAACAAAAGCCTGTCATCTTGTGCAAACTCATTATTCATTTAAGTTGTTTGTCCTTCATAGTTGTCGCCACATGACAGCCTGATTCTGAGCCAACCAGTGTCCTCTCCACTGCCTCTTAGGTAGAGAATTAAAAATGTATTACAATATCATGTAAGGACTTCTTTTGTCTCAATAAATAAATCTTTTTTTAATGTTTTTTTTCCTGCAGCGGCGGGAGTCTCTCCACACTTCTGCTGAATCTGGGGCCTAAAAATGCCACCACTCTTCTGGTGCTGGCCGTCACTGAGCACAAGATCCTGGTTCATTCCTTACGTCCAGCTGTTCTCACCAGCGTCACTGAGGCTCTTGTGTCTGTAAGCATTTGGTTCTTTGTATCCTAATTTTTTAATGGTAAACACACAAAAGAATGATCTTTAATGTGAATGAGTGTAGTGGTAAAAAAGTTGAGAAGGAGCCGGTGTATCTGTGAAGAATCAACATACATTTAGTCTCTGTGTCACAGTCAAATCTATCGGCGTGCGAGCATCATTAACCTTTTCCTCTAAAATCCATGTGTATTTATGAGATAAAAATAATTGCAGAAGAATAAATTATTATGCAGATTAAATCTTGTTTTATGCATTACATGTTTTTACAACCCTGCTAAGACATTTACAACTAATTGAGTTCTTGAGTTTTTATTAATGCATTTGAACTGGGTTTTCTTTCTATGGAGGAAAAATACTACTAAAACAGCTGTAACTATTAAAAAAACAAGATTTGTGTGCACAAGTTGAAAATTGATTGTGAATATTTTTGAATCCACATTGGTCAGCGAGCTTTTACAATAAATCAGGCTGGATATTTAGTCGCTCTTATCAGAATTGGGAGAGTTAATTGAAATGGGCCATTTTGAACTTCTGTGGACTAGAGAAAATCCTCAATAAATTCAAACTTGTGCAACTAATTCTTATATCATCATTCCATCTATAAAAAACATGGTTCAAATAAATTATTAAAAGATTCCCATTAATGTGGCATTTATACCAATTTTCGTTGTTTGCGAACATTTGACTGGAACTGCATGTGTGATTTTTACGGGTCTGTTTGCTCTCTTGTCAGATGATCTTTCCTTTCCACTGGCCTTGCCCCTACATCCCTCTGTGTCCGCTGGCCCTGGCAGATGTTCTCAGCGCACCCTGCCCTTTTATCGTGGGTTTAGATTCCCGATACTTTGACCTTTATGTGCCTCCCGCTGATATCAGCTGTGTTGATTTGGACACCAACACCATCTCCCAGTAAGTGACCTCTGACTGCAGACAGCATGTCATAGATCAACTTTAATCTCCCCTGCCAAAACTCATTTATCCTTGCTTAATGCGACTCTGAAAGTTATCCACAAGGTTATCAGAGTCTGTCAGTAGGAGCCTCTCTTACATAATGAGTGCGGCTGGAATGTGAAGCATTTTACTCGACAGATCACACATGCCTCCCACGTCAGCTCACATACTTTAAGATGTCAGTTCTAATGTCGGTGAACCTGTTCTATCTTTCCCCAATATTTCTCCACTGTCCTCCCTCACCCCCTGCAATGAAAACCATCTGGTGTGCTTTCAGAAAAGACGACAAGAAGGCTCTGACATGGAAAATCTTGCCCAGGAGAGCATGTAAACATCTTCTGAACAGCCTGAATAAGCTCTACCAGCAGCTCACAGAGGGTGAGTCCAGTCCAACGCTGTGTCATTTTCCAAAGTGGTTTCATGCATAATTTAGATCTCCACATGAGTCTGTTGAGTCAGCTTGGATGCTTGAGTTTACAGGAAGCTGAGCTCACTGTGACATGGAAACAACTTGTGATCTTCATCACAGAACATCTTGCTAATGGTGTGATATTAGTTGCCTTTTTCGCCACACTGAGTGGCTACTTATGCTGTTTTTTATTTATACTGTAAGTCAGAATTAGGGTCTCGGCATGACATCAACCTGTAAACTGTGTTCCACTTAAATGCTCAGAAATCAGTGGGATTTCTGAGCTAACTGCCATTAGGAACACAAGCTAATAGGAATGTTTTTTTCTGTGCTCTTTTGCACTTTCAAACGTTTCACCTTCTTAGGTTATTGTGTGCAAAAAAAATTAATTGACATGTGCAAATAGAAGGTATTTATTGCATCTATCACTACATTATATATGGATGGAAGCCATAATTTAAAAGCCCTGCTTTGTGAAAATGATTAAAATTAAAAAAAAGATTTACCCAGGCTGTGTAAGAAGCTTGTTAGTTTGAATCAAGTGATCATGAGATGTAATATTTTAGCCTCATGCACAAATTTGGGTTGGAATTCAGCAGTAAACCTACTCTCTTCACAAAACTGCACTAACCGTGCCTGTGTTTTGTTGATAGCAGCATCATTTGGGCATGTGCATCTCTGCACCACTTTGATTCACACTGAACTCTTCCAAACTATTGACTGGATGTCTGCAAAAACTCTGCAGAAATTGAAGGTTCTGAACTCTTTGGTAGTTTAAATTGTGTAATCTGTGGTCCCTTTCATCCACGTGCGACACAATATGGCAGAAGTACTTGCCCTGAAATTACACTGAAAGTGTATTTTTGTTATTGTGATGTTTTGGGATGTTACTTTACTATCAGAGGCTTTGTAGTTTGCTGGTGTAATGCCATCCAATCTTTATTTAAGACTTACACCGTTTTCAGAAAGTTGTGCTTAAGCATTGACTCGATTTTAAATCATTTTCTGCACGGCTCTTTCTTTAAGGCTGCCAGTTAAACCGTGATGATGTGCAGATGGACCACACCATGACTGACAGCGAGCTTTATGGAGGAAAGAGCCTCCACACTCTTGAGCTGGAGATCCAAGAAGTTTTCCTCCGCTTCATGGCAGCCATCCTTCGAGGCTACCGCTCCTACCTGCAGCCCATCACCCAAGCTCCCTCTGAGAAAACCACGGATGTCACCTCCCTGTTTGACCTCCAAGGTAAATTTCAGTCTCGCTTGTTATTAAAGTAGTGAAAAAAAAAAGATCCAGCATGGTTCAACAAAAGATAGGAATGTTTTAGCAATTTTATTAGGTGCTGTGTCCGAGCAGAAATCACATTTGCAGCCATTCTAATCAAGTAATAGTCAGTCTTGCCTGCAAGATTTATTGCTGTACAAGTTGGGTTCTAATAACTGCAGTTCTTGCATAAAAAATGTCCCTTAAATGTATGCAGGCTATCTAACTTGAACTTCTGTGGAAATTAGGCCTGGATGATAAGTCAGAGAAGCAGCATGATTAATAGCACAATGTCCTCGCACATCTTTCTGCTCTTATGCAATCAGAGCCAAAGAACAGCCTGTGTCAAACCAGTCTGTTAATTTCCTAAGATATTGGTTTAGAACATCGTGACCTCTTTGTTTCAGATTTAAAGGTCTGATATTTTGTAATAACGACGCTACTTTTAACTTTATCATGAAATAATGTGTTTACTTGCACAGGCTTCCTGAAGAGCAGAGACCGCTCCCATCAGAGGTTTTATTCCCTCATGACAAAGACTCAGATGTTCAGTCGCTTCATAGAAGAGTGCTCCTTTGTCAGTGATAAAGATGCCAGCCTGGCTTTCTTTGATGAGTGTGTTGATAAGGTGAGGGGTCTCAGCTAATCCTCGCTCATCTTTTTCTCAAAACTGAGATTTTTTTTTCTTTTTTTACTGTTTTTGCAGCCCTAATTTTGATATTATTTGGAATCTTGGTGAAACAAATTAGAGGTTGTTAAAATCTGAGTGGCAGAGATCTGTTTGAGTGTGCACTTACAACCACTGTCAATGCTAGAAACCGCATTAAATAAGACATTTTTGTGGGTTTTTCATATTTCTATTCTCTTTTCTGATTCTGTTTTCTGTAGAACTTGGAAAATGTAACACTTTCCTCCACAATTTATGACTGTTTTTCTGCTTTTTACTCCTATTTTACTCTTTGTGTGTTCTCTGCTTCTCATTTATGACCTTTTTTGTTCTCTTTTTTTGTCATTGTGCCTCCTGTCTGGTAGTTATTCACCTCTGGTAGCAAGGTAAGCCAACTGAACTTGTGGTGTGTTGTATGAGTAAATGTTTTGTCACTCTTTAGGCTCTATGTAAGAGATCCTTAAATCTTCTTTTTTTGTGTTTTTTTTTTCTTTCCCTTTTTAACAAAAAATCCTGTGGGACGACTGCAAATTGTTGTCACTATTTGCTGATTTGACAGTTTATATGAAAAAAGACTGTCAAAAGGCTTTGTTGCACATCCAAAAAAAATATGACAAAACATCTTGCCCCCTTTTATAATAAAAAAAAGCATCCTCTCTATGCATGCAAGATTGTGCAATCAGGATGTCACATTCAAATCCAGCAAGAAGAGCTTAGATGTTGATGTTCATTTCTCCCAGTTGTTATTGAGAAGTGGAAGCATTGATTCACTCATTGCTGCTGCTGACACTGACAACAAATGCATGATTGAGTAAGAGCTTTTGGGTGTGAGAGGAAGGACACCAGTTCAAAAACGCAGAGGAGCAGAATCGAAGCGAAGACAAATAGGTCAGTCAGTCGACTGAATCATCCTCTCAGCTGAGCGGAATAAACCCTCTAATTCGTTTCTGCTGGGGGGGGGACTGTCTAGCTCCTGTTATAATACTGATGTTTTGTGTGCATAATAGCTGTGAGAAACATAGTTTTAGATCATCATAGCAAGCATTTTCAGTGTACTTGAATGCCTTTTATTTTTAGTCTTTTGAGTCTGAAAATGAGCGTGTTTGCTGCTTCGGGCTGTAGCTCTTCTCTGACACGCAGGCCGAGGAGCTTTGTGTAGCTCACTCCAAACAGCAGATCAGTCAGGTTTTATGTGAAGCTAATGTGGCTACTTAGTATCCAGTAGTGTTGCCAAAGTATCTCAGTCAAAAGGTTTAATGTCTCTGGGGCAACAAGGCATCAATTTTGCTCAGGTCTCTCCAGTCTACTTTCACTTAGTCTTGGAGGATTTATGGGCTCAAGCCGCTGCCTTTGGCAGTGCCTCCCTTCAGATCCAGCGCCATAATTCTAATGCAGATGGAGTCATCTGTGACATCTGCTCGTTCTTATGGACCCCCATATGTGGCCGGATCCGAGGGCTCGTACTATATCACTTATTGTTGAGGCAGCATGCATAAAAGTAATGGGTGGAATTTGAATTAATGGTAACTAAAGATGAAGAATGATGACAAGTATGTACTTCTCTTGTAAACCAGATGGATAGCGAGCGGCCAGAGGACACCAGGCTGATCGAGCTGGATGAATCCCACCGCAGTGAGCACACGGTTTATATCAACCCTCCAGAACTGCCTCCTCTGCCTCAAGGAGAAGAACATCCTCTGTGCTATAGGTATAACTCACTTCTTTACTTAATTTTACTTGAACAGATGGCAAAAGAAGTAAGACGAAGCTTATAATTTGGCGACTTAGCCACTTCTGCTGAGTCCTGTGGTCATTTTTAACTACACCAAATTGCCATTGGGCTCCATAACATATTGCACCAGACTTTACTGCCAGCATTCCTTTTATTGCTGTCTGCTGCAGATGATTTCATTATGTCTGTGTCCCTGCAGCTACTCCGGGTTCCCGGTGCTGAGATCTCATCTTTTGGAGACCATGGAAGGACCAAATTCTAACTCCGCAGGCATCGCTCCACGCCACAGCACCCCTGCCAGTCCCACGGCCATCTTTAGACGTTCAAAACAGGTCACACATAGAAACAGAGAACTCTGCTTTCTAGTTTTTTAAATCCACAAATGTTAAAGAGGAGTGACTGCCATGGCAAATGGGTGATAAAGAACCACAAATTTCTCATTTTGCAGGAGATTAAATCCGCTCAGAAGATGGCCAAAACGCATTCATCTATGCCTCAGATGTGGTCTAAGTGTTTGCTTCGCCACTGCTACGGCTTGTGGTTCATTTGCCTGCCAGGGTTTGTGGGAAACTGTCACTCCAAGGTGCGAGCTTTGCGGACCGCTTACGATGTCTTAAGAAAGATGCAAGACAAGAAGCTGCAGGCTCCGGATGAGGTATGAAAATACTTGATACAGAAATAAAAAGGCTGGAGGATTGGGTTGCTTTGGTATAAGATGAGTTTTTAGCAAAACTCTTTTTCCTGTTGTGTTGCAGGTGTGTTACCGTGTGCTGCTGCAGTTGTGCGGTCAGTACAGCCAGCCAGTGTTGGCTGTCAGAGTGCTGTTTGAGATGAAGAAGGCAGGAGTTCAGCCCAATGCTATAACTTATGGATACTATAACAAGGTGCGTACTGTCACTGGGAACACCATCCGAGCAACAAAGTCATTTGACAATACATTTGGCTGTTAGGCAATGATTCTAGACTTTTATGGCGTTGTATTATTTTCCTAGGCGGTGTTGGAGAGCACCTGGCCCTCCACCACCAGAGGAGGATATTTCTTGTGGGGGAAACTGAGGAACGTGATACTCGGCGTGCTTCAGTTCAAACAAGCAGGAAAAAAGCAACAGACTCCACACAAAGACCCCCAGCTTTCAGGTGGGAACTTTGAACAAACTGATTTAGCAACGTATTTTTAACACGACTTTTAAAAAGGCAGAAAAATAAACAGCCCTAATCCCCTAAATAATGTCAGACAGTAGCCATATGACCATTTTTAATTGTGCACAGTTAAGCATGTACAGACAAAAGTTACAGGTTATTTTCCTGCTTTTTACCTTTTTGCTTTGCATGATGTTGTAACACTTATTGATTTGAGTTTGAATGCAGCGAGCAAAGAGGGTTCATGACAGATGAGAAAGCAGCACCAGTCTAAATATTATCTCTTTGACTGTGAGTTTTAGTATAAAGAATATTTTTTTAAAAAAGAATTATTTGGTTGGAATAAACAGATTAATTAGTTATGCAAACGGATGTATCTAAATACAGTTTTGCAAGTTATGCACAAAATATAGGAAGTGATTTAAAAAAAAAAAGGAATTTCGGTCGTAGGACGTGTCGGGGCTGCAGCTGCCAAAATAATGACTGCAGATCTGCCAAACTCCTCTGAGGTTTATGTATTTAAATGTAATGCTTGTACACCGTGATGTATCTGAAATCAAAGTCAACTTCTTTGTGTGTTCACACAGAGTTAGTAAACAAAGCAGAATCAGATTCTGCTAATGATGTTATGATGGGAATCCATGTCGATACTTGGGACCATGTTTGAAAGTCCCAAGTTATTTATATGACACTCTGTAATGTGTACCCCAAATTCAGTTCAAATAGAGATGTGACATAAACTAATTGTTATTGCTAACAATAATACAGATTTAATGTATTTTTTTGGCCTGAGTTGCTGTTGCTCCACTTGTTTTCCAGCTCTCATAACATTTATCCCCAGCCACAGCCTCCACCGGCACATATTGTTCCCCATCTGCCTTCCCTTAATGACACTGTAATGTACTTATAATTAAACAGCGTAAAAGGTTTTTCTTTCGAGCGCCGTCAGTACACGGATTTCTCATGCTGACATGTTCTCTAATTCCCCAAACCATAGATCACCTCATTACTGTAATGGATGTTGTGTGGGGGCACTAATGAAAACACCACGCGTTACTCTGAAAACGGCGTCGTCGCTGCTGTGGATGTCATGTTGATGTTGGTTTGACTCTGTCAGCATAATGGATTCATTTTTGTGCTAATCTACGATATTCAAATATTCCTCGTCAAATTTACAGTCAGAGAAACGTTTCAGTACGTCATTCTTTTGAGCTAAATCCAGACCATACAGATATTTGTTTGGTCTCATTCAGGCATGAGGAGATTTGTGTGGCTTTCGGCTGATAATAGTTTTTCCTCGGTTCAGTGAATGTTCATTCGTGGCTCTTATGTGAGCAGGGCTATTGGTTATCTGTCATTTTTTGAAGCGTCTCGCTCCCCTTCCTCCCTGTCGTTTCCCCTGTAGATGGCAGTGATCTCGACACAGTCAGTCACGGCAGCTTAGACAGCACTAATGACTCTGCGGAACGCACCTCCATCGATACCGACTTCACCAAAATGGACTCCAGTGATGATGGATTGAGTACAGGTAAGGCGCTGCAGCGCCACTCCATCCTACTGTTTCCCACTCAATCTGAAATGCTTCTCTCTCAAACCCTCTGTGATCTGGATGTGATTCGTTTGTCACCTTAAAAGTGGATCAGTCATTTGATCTGGAAACCTTTGACCTGCTCAGATCACAGTATGCATAGATAACGCGTCGCTATGTTTGTGATAAATTGAGCCATTATATTCCAAGCAAGGTGCTTTCTGTTGATTATTTGATTTTCAGGAAAAAATACGATGCTGCAAACATTGTTTTATTATTACTCATGTGGTGAAATGATCCAATGTATAGCGTCTACAGTAATGGATGAAAATGTAAATTTACTAAGACAGCTATCCTTCTTAGCACTCTTCTATATTTTCACACTTTACTCTAGTATAACTTGCCTCTTCAATGTTTATATCAAGCCAAGATATTAAAAAGTTAAAATAAAAAGTTTGTAAATTTTTTATTTTACATGCTGACCTTGCAAGCGCGATTCAAGTTTTAGAAAGATTTTTATTCCTTTTCTGCCTTTCTTGCTTTTCTATTCCGGGGATGCTTGCTGTAAGCTTGGGGCAATGTCAGAGCTCTTGTTTGAAGAAAACTTCTGTGATCAGATGCCTCTTGAAAAGTTTCCTTAAAATCTGGCATGATAATTTCAATGTGCTGAGCTCGTTCTGAAGGAGAAAAAGTCAAATGAAAGGAAAAATGTAAGCCATAATAATAACACTGACGGGATTAAAGCATATTCTTCTCTCCAGGTGGGCAGTCTGATCAAGGCTACGATTCCTTGTCAAAGGAGGAGGAGAGGCTGTGCAACAGAGAAAGCGATAACTTGGCACCAGTGGAGGAAAAAGGGTTGAGGCAGCCCAGTGAGTATTGGAGAGCTTTATTCCTCGGGTCTTTCCCTCTTTGTGAGCAGTAGAAATGAGTCACAGTAAACATGAAAATAAATGTTCTGTCTTTAAAAGCTGGGGAATAAAATCACAGTGTGGGTGTAATGTTCTCTCATCCACTCATTTGCTGTTATATTTGGGCTTTTTTTTTTTTTTTTTATCTTTTAGAGGATATGCTCACTGTTACGTAAGCTGGCGCTTTGTGTAAGAGTTAGTCTCTGTCGCAGTATTGGTTGTCCTCATTAATAGGCCATATTTTTTTTTATCAGAGGCACTTTTAATTTGCCATAGAAAACAAGATGACTTTATTCTGAGACCAAACAAATGTACAACACTGGGATTGCACCCCCCCACCCCCACTCACTAAAGTGACCATAATTAGAAAAGAGAAAATAGATTAATGCAATTCTGAAAACTGTCTTGGAGAACAGAATAAATGAATTAAAATTTGAACTAGACCACATGACTGCCAGAGGGTTCTCATCTATTGCATGCTTATGGTAGACAGAAATATAAGTAAATATTGGCTAACCTTTTATGGGGTTATGTAGACTGTGTAAAGTTATGCCAATGAGGTGCCTAAATGTATTTTAAAAATTGACTTGCGCACAAAATATTAAAATTACTATTGTATTTACTTTACGGCATGGCTTCTGTTCTTACTGATGTGCATTGAAAAGGTTCTATAAATAAAGACTAATGGGAAATTAAAGAAAGAAACACTAATAGAAAATCTTTTTTTTGTTCTGCAAGGAATGTTTTGAGCACTTCTCAGAAAAAATGACTGTTATATTTAGAACAATGTCATTATGTCAGTATGGACTGTTAAATACCACAGGATTATGACAACCAGCATATACAGAGATTTAGCCAGTGCCGTACAAGCCAGCTCTTGTGCTTGATTGCACCCAGGAGGTGATGGTTTTCTGAGTCAACAGAAATTGCCGTTATTATAGATATTTTAGATTTTAAGCCATGGCATGATTAAATGTTACCAAAACATTAGAAACTGCATTTAAGGAAAGAAAACACGGTACATTGACATAAGTAAGTAAAATTGATCTATAAACCTAAAATCACAAAGAGCTGTAAAATGTTAAATTGTACAAAGAATGAAATGGGCATAAGAAGCCCAAATCATCACATAAAAGTTAGGGAAACTAACTAAAGCATTTCCAAATGTTTTTTTAAAACGGGAACAGTTATATAAATTCTTCTGCATATGCCAAAGAAAATGTTTGGCATATGCCAAATTGTGCACAATTTTGCCCTGGATACAATGGGTTAAATTTTGTGCTCTGCAGCATAATGAACTGATGTGGGTGTGAGAAAAACACAACCTCATCCAGGCACTTCTAAAATGTGATTACTAAACACATTAAACACTCAATAGTTGATGAACAAGACATATTTTGGTATGTTTTTTAATTTATATCTTCAAGACCTGAGTTTGAATCCCAAATATGCTCCTTCTCTCTTTCTTTAGAAAGTTACGAATGAACAAAAGAAATTGAAATGTGTCTTAAAAGATGTCTAAATGTCATTTCAAACATACTTAAACATCTGACTTCTGATTGACCTAAATGTTTTGGCTCGTGTGTTTTTATCCCAGACTGTGGCACCAGGGTTGCTTCCAGCCCTAATGAGACTCTGCTTTGCCCGGCGCTGCCAAAGACGGAGAGACCCAAATCTTTGGACTTGTCTGGTGGACAGGGATTAGTGATGCTCACCGTCCCCCTAGTTGGATCGACCAAGCAGCAGCATCTTACTGCTGACAGACTGCATGGTGTGGAAGAAGAGGATACAGAGACTGACAAGCAAAGATCAGTCGGGGGGAGAGGACAGAGAGATGGAGAAACGGGGTGTGATCCCTTGCCACAGATGGGGTCAGCAGGAGCAGGACAGCAGCAGGACCCGGGTAAAGATAGCTCAGCTCCTGCCGAAGAGACTGAAATGTTCATAAATAACAGCAACATCCCACTGAACAGCCGCTCACCCAGCATGGAGCTGCAGAGTTCCTCTAGTCCACTGTTTCGCTCCAGCTCGTCGGCTCACACATCCCCGCAGTCCTCCACGCTCACCCGCTCCAACACACACCTGTCACTCCCCTTGAAATCCAAGGAGAGGTTGAAGCCTTCGCCATCTCTTCCCATGGGCATGTGCAACAAAGACAGGGAGAGACCTTCGTCCTTGGCTTTGCCTTCCTCGCCCAGTCCCTCCACCTCGTCGTTCTCCATGGACTCACTGCTGACTCCGACGCTGGATATCTTCAAGAGCAGCGTCATATCCGCAGGAAAGGGCGTGGCGGAGAAGGCCAGTCGCCTCTACTCCCGTTTGTCATCGCAGACGTCATTGACGCAGGTAAGACGGGAGTTTTAATCAGACATGCCTGAGATGAAGACAGTTTTACCCAAGCTGGCTGGGTTGTGTTCTGTATTTTCTGGCAGGATGGGAACAGTGATCGTATGAGCGTTTCTTCTCTGACCTCGGCCGAGGTAGAATGCTCCTCGCTGCTGGATGGCGACGGCTCCCTGGATCCTCATGGCTTCACTTCACCTCAGCATGGGAGCCTGTCCCGGGTCAGGAGGAGCCCTGCCGCAGCTCACCAAACCAACCTGAGCAGCCCCAGCAGCCCCACAAGAGTGTTCAGACATAACTCCTTCTCTGGTTGGTTGAACAAACTTCTCATCGTTCTGTACAGGCAGTACAGTGTTGCAGCGAATATATTCGACAACGTTCAGACACATCAATTCCATTTTTTTTTCCTAAAATTCAACCTTTCACATTTGTTCATACTACAAATTAAATGCAACCACGGTTAGATTTCTGTGTAAGCGATTTATGACCCCAAAGCAATCCGCACGCGGAGTAGAAGAACAAGGTTGACATCACACAGCAATGCATCGTTTACAGACGTATTAATGGATGCCACTGATTATGGATCGCTTTGTTGTCTGTTCAACAAAAGGAGCCAATAGTATTGTCATGTTAAAGTAGCTAACAAAAAGGAAGCATAACTAATAGCAATAAACTTTTGTGAAGCATTTACTGCAACTTCTGCAGAGAAATCTGTTTGGATGTGTGCTCAGAGCCAGGAGTGGTGGGATTGTGATTTGGTTCAGTGACACATACTGCTTTCATAAGTTCATTATCATTTTTAGGCATTTTTTTTTAATGTTTGTATTTACCACGTCTGACTTTTCTGGCATAGAATTATAACCCATGTCTCACATCAATGACATAAAAGCCGCATAAAATACAACATGGCTGCTCTCACTGCAAACACTTTGAAAACAATCCGATATGTATCTGTTTTAGCATCATGTATGGAAGTGGCACAAGTTGGATCTTTCGGGGGTCAAAAGATCAGAATTGGGTCATTTCGATTGGCATGAAAAAGTTAGATACAGGTTGCATGCGGACAAAAAAAAGCGGCTTCAGGCCGTATTTGCCTACTATGTACATGTAGCCTTAGATATGATGAAAATACATTCTGGAGCCTTGTTCTTTTGTTTGAAAAAAAAAACACTTAATCTGAATCTAAGCTGGAAGGACGACTCAATGCTGGAAAGATTTGGGTGCTGCTCTGTGGAAAACTAGGCCAGCAGGCATGAGGGTGGATTCAGTGCGGAGGCTTTTGTGCAGCTAGCTGCAGGCGCCTATGCTAGACACGTGCATATACATTCACATGCGCACACCCAACTGAGACAGAGATTTACTAAACCTGACCCCAAAAGACAAAACATTGACCGATTCTAGACTGTAATGGAAAAGCTGAGGCCTCAGTAAATGTAGCACATTTGTCCGCCTTGAATGTGAACTATCTCAGTTCAAGCTGCTCAAATACTGGGAGAAGTAACTTCTCCCAGTATTTAGATTAAAGGAATAACCGAGAAGATTTAGGAGTGTATGGTGGGACCTTAAATCAAGGTTTGCCTTCTACTAATAACTGTCTTATTCTTCTTTTTGTCCAGGTGGCTTAGCTCTTCATTCTAAAGTTCCACGAACTCCAGATTCTTCTCCTGATGTCAGCCGCTTCCAGCCCAGTCCTAATTACACCATAGAGGTAAGATATTTACAGGCCATAAACTGTTTTCATGAGGTTGTTCAGGCTGTTTCATTGGCAATTTATGCCTTCTCCTTATTCTAACTCTTCTAGGTGATGATGTCTAGCTGCTCACTTTGTAAAACATGTGACTGTCTGGTGTACGATGAAGAGATCATGGCCGGTTGGACAGCAGATGACTCAAACCTCAACAGCACCTGTCCTTTCTGTGGCACTGCTTTCCTGCCTTTCCTCAATGTGGAAATCAAAGACCTCAGACCACAGAATAGGTAAGGTATTATTATTGTGGTTTAATTTTTGTGAAAAGGTCATTATTTTTCACAGACACATGTGATCTAAATAGCTATTTAACCTCATGACCCCTTTAAATGGATCCATTTTGTCCCCCCAGGCCATCTAAGTGGAGTAATCCTGTTAAAGAAGAGGACACGTCTGCACTGCTCAGCCCCGAAGCCAAATTGTCTGAGGCAGCTCAGCCATCTGCGGCTCCCTCTCTGGAGCAGGAGAGCAGCTGGAGTGTTTGCCGTGACGGCCCAGCCTTGGCACAAGCATCATCTCCTGATCAGGTGACGGTGCCGTACCTGAGCCCCCTGGTTCTCTGGAAAGAGCTGGAGAGCCTGCTGGTGAACGAGGGAGACCAGGCCATCTCCTCCCCGAGTGTCGTTGACCAACATCCCATCGTCTTCTGGAACCTTGTGTGGTACTTCAGAAGACTGGAGCTTCCCAGTAACCTGCCTGCTCTTATCCTGGCTTCCCAACATTGTAGCCATGGTGACCAGGTAGGCATCAGTGCATGTTGTACATCTGTAGGCAACACTTATATTTTTATCTTAATATCAGTATTAGGTGTAGGAGTGGGGGGGCGGAGATTCTGAAAAGAATAGTTTCTCTTTGTTGAATTCAACTGTGGTGTTTGGTGCCTCCTAGTGTTAAGTAGAGGTAAAATAACAAACAATCCAAAATTGAGGCACCAGCTCTTGAAGAACCATTTCACATCCATGTTAAGATAGTTGGCATTGCTTTATTTTCCTATACGTTTAAGTATTTGTAATGAATTAGGTAGCTCTCTCACATAATTTAACTTAATTATTATTTTCTAATTTATGTCAATCTATAATACATGCGCTGTTAAAGAATTTGTTGATGGTAAACTATAGAAAATCCCATTACATAATTGGCTTCCAAAGATGGTACAAAACAAACCCATTTTTAAAAAAATTGCCCCATGGTTGATTTAAAATCTCCTGTGGTATAAAATCTGGGTTGGAAAGGACTAAAACAGCAAATGTGCAAAATGATGAAGTGTGAAATAGCCAGCGCTCTCAAGCAAGCATACAGACTTTGCAATATTAAAATTACCCCCAAAAGACCCGACACCAAAAAGGAGTAAGCTCACATATTTTATTCCCTCCAGATTCTCCAGTCTGCTTCATCTGAGGACAGCAAGCAGGTGCTGGTGAGGATTATGTGGGACAACCTGAAGCTGCACAAAGATAAAGTTCAGCCCTGCTATGTCCTGTGGAACACACACTGTAAGTTGATTCTGCATTTTCTTTAATACACTCTGGTAAAATATAGAGCTCTATATTTTCACCAATGTATTCTTGCTGTTAAGAGGACATATTTACTTTAAAAAGTTAGTCTATGGTAAACCTGGCGCATCATACATAATTTATCTCATGATTTCTCATGGCTGTCTTAGTCGACTTTGAGCGTCGGAGATGAATGATCCTTTGATCAGGCTGACGTTGACTTTGCTCTGTTTTTACAGGTGCCAACTCTTTGATCCGCTCTGGGTTGTGCGAAGAAGGGCAGCTCTTCACTGTGGAGCTGCTGCAGGGCTTTGTGAGGAGCATCAAGAAGAGCGACGTCTATCAGCCCATGAGTCAGATCATCCAGCTGCTGGGGCCCGAGTTGGGTTTCAAGAGACAGAGGTGGGAATGAAAGATGTTTGTGCTGTTCTAAACTGCCTGGGGAGGATGAAATGGATGGAAAGTCTAAAGTGTTTTTTTTCTCTCTCTCTCTATCTCTTCTACCCTAAAAGGAGCCTCTACAGAGATTTACTGTTTCTAACTCTTGTGGCTTTGGGGAAGAACAACATTAATATCAGTAAGTTCACTCCTTTTATTCTTGCTAGCAGCAGAAAAATGTCAAAAATGTTTTGCTTGATAAACAGCAACAGGCTGAGATCTACAGTTCCACAGAGAACTATTCACGGCACCCTAAGTTTTCACATTTGTCCCATTAAAAACTACTAACTTCAATGAATCCATTGGAAGCTGAACCAACCATGGATCCATAACTTTACCTCTTTTTTTTTCCAAATACAAATTAGAAACGTGTGGCACGCATTTGTTCTCATCCTCTCTTTGAGTCAGTACTTTGTGCAACTAACTGTCTATTGCTTAAATGACAGTTGCACATGTTTTGGGGGGTTCTCCATCTCAATCTGAAGACTGTATTTTACCAGGCTATTATGTCAGTCACTTAATATCCCAATAAAATACATTGAAATATATGATTTTGACAATATTCAAGGAAATTGCAAGGCACTGTGTATAACTTTATAAAGTCATCTTGAGTTATTGAATGGTCAGAATGAACTATTGTGTTCTCTCTGTGCAGATGCCTTTGATCGGGAATACAGGTTGGCCTATGATCGCCTCTCCCCCAACCAAGTTAAACTGACACACAACTGTGACAGGCCTCCGGGCGCCGGGGTCATGGAGTGCCGGAGGACGTTTGGAGAGCCCAGTTTGTGAACGTCATTTTTTTTTTTTTAAATGTGTATATACAGTGTGTATATATATATATATAAAACTTCAACCACAGTCACTGCTGCTGTCATGTTGGACTGCTCTTCACACTCAGGACCAGCTCACCTGACTTGGTCATGGAGCTTTTAGTAAGCACAATGGAAAATAAAATCCCCCCTTAATGCAAAGCAACTGCCATGAGTTTCTTGTACTGTTAGAGCTGAGAGGTATGAAGGCCTTGTGTTTATATATATATATATTGTAGAAAAATGACCATATTTTGAATATCCCTGCAGTAACATGTTTGCACAGTTGTAATACAGTCTATTTTATGACTGTCTTTGTTGAAGCTGTGAATAAGTGGGTAAATGTGAGCATAAGATCACATTATTAAAAGGTTCTCAGTGGTCCCGGTGACCTTGTTTAGACTGTTGTTGCTATTAGATGTTTGTGATTTTACAAAGCACTTTGACAGGATGAGCTGTGCGTTCTCTGTTAGATAACTCAGTCGCCCTGCAACCAAAGCTACAATCACACTTCATTTAGCATTTGCAGGAGTTGCTGTACTGTACTGACATTTGAGTTGGATTCATTCAGTAAAGCTGAGTCTACTTGTGCTAACATGAACTCTGTAAAACTATAGCATGTTCATTTACCTGGATACATTAAACCATGTGGTAATAACAACCCTGGTTTGGAAGCAATGAGGTAAAAATGAGTTAACACATATCTCCTGATATCTCCTGCCTTGAATCATTTATCCTTTTTAACAATGCGCTTAAAGAGACTCACTAGGGAATATTATTTATATTATTTACAGATTTCCGAGCTTTTTTTTAAAGAGGTAATTAAAAAAATTATGTATAATATTCAGCCATAAAAGGATATCTAAAACAGTGTAATCAAATTAAAAGCATTGAATTTTATTTTATTTTATTTGCTTTAATTAAAACTTTTTTTTTGTTTGTTTTTTTTTTTTACAAATAATTGTCATACGTCCCGTAAATGTACAGAATGTTTGTATTTTGTAAGTTTTGTTTTTGGTGTAGATTTTGAATACTTGTTCAACTGTGCACTGTTTGTTGTGAATAACAGGTCAAAAAGAGATTTGAACCCACTACTACTTTGAATAGCTGCCAGAGTTTATTTGCACTGTAAAGTTACATGATCAAGCTCTGACCTGCCCAAATTCAATCTCACTCACTTTAAAATTGAGTGTGAAACTTCAGCATCTTAATACATCTTAGCAAAAAAAACAACAGCAACTGAGATTCCATTTATATTGAGCTTCACAATCACTTCTGATGATATAATGCTGGACAAGTCAAGGTTGCATGCTTGGCTCAAACACAACCTCAAAATGTGTAAATCTGAATTATCACCACCTCATAAGTGTCTGAAAACCACTGATGACCAAAATGTAATGTTATGTCTTATGTGATGTTTACACTAACTGTCGACTTTAACAATGTTTCTGAAGTGTTATTTATTGTTTGTAACACAGATACTAATTTGTATGATTTTTACATAAAAGAAGAAAACAAACTTCTTCCCTGAGCGGATCAATACTTTGCCTTCATTTATGAATAAACACGTTTACCAAGTGAATTTCAGGCCTTGTCATTCCTCAAACTAAGCTGATTACCTTAAAAAAAAACACAGTTTTGAAAATAATGTTGCAAGATTTACATTTAGGACAAATTCACACTATCAAAGCTGCTCTGTCCAAACATATTTTAGACCCATAATTTCACATTACAAACATTAAAATGTGTTTGGCGTAACAGTTACAACATGCTTCACACTGTCAATGCCTGATGAGTAAAAATACTAAAAGCCTTATAATATAAATATTCTGTTATTTTTACATACAATAATACACTATTTAAGGTTATTTATTGTTAAACCATAAGTTTTTTTTATTACAAAGTTACCAGCCCTTTGAATGTTGGTTGCAAATAAATCAATTGTCTCATCTGATCAAAAATCCAATTTCTCATCTTCAGTAGCATTATTGATATTACATTCATGTAATCATGGATAGATGAGGACAGATAACATTTAGTTTGCTTGTTGCTTTGTGTGATTAACTGATGTTTTATGAAACTTTCATTTTTCGTGAGTTTTATATTTTATTGCAAAGCACTTTGAAATAAAAGTTGCATAAATCTGTTAAAAATACTTCTTTTACTTTTTGTTTTTTCTTCGCTTCAACACACAAAATTCCCTCATCCACTCGGACACAACTAATCATGCTGTCTTAACATAACATACAAATTATGTTGGTTAAGTTTGAAATATTTTTTTATGAAATAAATTATTTTAACTACCATTTAAGGTAGTGACAAAACTGGGACTCACCCCGGATTTGAACAGCAACTGAGGGGGAGGCAAACAGCAAAATTAACTGTAACAACTTTATTAAAAAGCAGATCATTAACTTGCAATGTAAATACAACCATGTGTTTATTACACCACATAATTCATACATGTTAAAACATGGGCTCCAGACTGTGTGCCATTTATAAAACCTGGATGTTTCTGTGCCTTCGCAATGTCAACGTCTAAAGAGCTCTCTATGCAATTTAGAAAAACAAGGTCAAAGAGGCTAACATCTAATGGATTTTAAAGTCCTCAAAGAAAATACAAATTCCTTTTGAGTATAATAATTTAAAGAGATCTGATTAAACTTGAATGAAAAGAAAGAACCTTGAGAACCTTGAGATGAAATTACTGGTTTTGTACTTTTAAACATACTCCAAGCCCAAGTCAAAAACGATAGACATGGAAGAAATTATAAAAACTTCAGTAAACAGATATATTTCACTCTGAAAACAGATGCATAGATACTTTTACAACTAAAAATGGTGTGGTGCTACTATTGGTGTTAGTATGTCAAATTTACTTCCAATTACTGTTTCAAATCGTCCAAAAAAAGGTTTTCATGAGAATTTTTTTTAAAAGCAATATTCCTCCTCCATGGGAAAGTGTCTACTGTGGAAAAAAGGCTTGTGTTTGCAGTCTCAGATGGAAACAGGGCAGACGATGACGCGATCCTCCAGCATGACGCTGAGCACCAGGAAGATAAAGTAGAGGAGAAACATAGTGAAGCCCAGCACCTTGTTCATTTTCCATTTACAGGCTGCGATGGAGATGATGACGAAGAGGAGCATGAGGAAGAGCAGCACGATGGCACAGAAAAGGCCGTTGCTGCTGACAGCGACTGGAGCCAAACCATGGATGAAAGAGTACAGGAGCCACGGGATGGGCAGGCTGGCGGAAACAAATGAAAGATGCAGGATTCACTTGTGAGGGCAATCAGTTGATTATTTTCTAATACTGGCAGATCAAACTGTGAAAGCTCACCCCATTGTGATGTCAAAGATGTTACTGCCCACAGAGCTGGACACCGCCATGTCTCCCAGGCCCTTGCGAGCCACAATCACGCTGGTGATGAGGTCAGGGATGGAGGTCCCTGCTGCCAGGATAGTCAGGCCCATAATTTCCTCTGAGATGCCGATGGTCTCTCCCACCTCACAACAACAACAAAAAATCAGAGAAAGAAACATGTGAAATATTTAATTAGGGATTCAAAATAAATTGGATGTGGATTTCTCGCTTCTTGTATTGAAGGACTGCATGAACTGACCTGATGAGCCCACCATACCATGAGGTAGGAGAAGATAGCAATCCACATAATCGAGCCCAGGAAGGTGAACACAAAAAATTTCCTGGATTTCTGTTGAGTAAAGTCAAAATATAAAGGTAGACCTGTAGAGGAATTCAGAATATCACAGCGGCACCTTGAAACATCTCCTAAATGTCTCCAACCTGATTCCGAACATCAGGAACTGTGAGCCACAGAGGGAGGACTATGGGCAGCAGGAAGAGGTAGGTGACTTGTTTGCGTGGTGTGTCAGGCCACTGTAAGGACAGTGGGTCATCTTCTTTATCCTCCTCCTCCTCATCTTCATCCTCATCTTCAGCCTCATCCTCACTGGACTCCTCACTCTCTTCACCGCTGTCGTCTTCGTCGCTGTCGGAATCGTCTGAACCTTCCGAGTCACCTTGTTCTGCCGGAACGTCGTCCTGCAGAAGGGAGAAAGGAGATGGAGTCCAAATATAACACGAGGAAAGAATTTTATTTTATTTTTGTCAAAATAAAACCTGATGTAAATAGTGAAATCCCTGTGCTTTGATTCTTACATAGACAGGTATCAAAGACTGACTTCTGGGCTTTTTGAAAGTCAGCAGGTCATGGGTAGCGAGTACCTTCTTTGCTTCTGGCTCCTTCTTTTCTGCATCTTTGGTTGGAGCAGCCTCTGGCTCTTTGGACTCCTCAGTTTTTCCACTTTTGCCTGTGGAGGAAATCATGAACATTTTAGTCAGAAATTTGTCTGAGTTGGTTTTAAACCAAACAAAGGTCCTATTGAGTATTAAACTATGTAAATAAGTACACATTAAAAAAATGCATCAGTGTGAGCCACAAAGTACATAATTTTACAGTACTTTAGAGCCATTGCAGGCTTCTTCTGACAAGAAATATTGGGAGCATTTAGTAGCTTTGAAATATCTCTATTGTACTTCTGTATTTCATTAACACGGCCTCTGAGCTACTATTCTGTCCAAATATCAGCGCTTGGTCATCAGATCCTTCCTGTTACCTTCACTTTTCTCTTGGGACTTGGACACTGACTTCCGTCTGGCCACACTGTTCAAGGTCTCAGCCTTATCCTTAAACTTTCCTTCAAAATAAACACAATCACATTGAATGCATTAATAAGTCAGAAAGTGTGAAATGTTATATGTTTACTGTTTTTGAAAAAGCAGATTCAATATTGTGTGAGTCCACAAAAGAGCCAAAGCAAACAGCAACAATGATATAAACACAGCAACTAAACTACCTTAATAAACATGTAAAATTCAAAGACACCAATAGTTTAGCAAAAAAAGAAAAAAAAATCACAGAATAACTTTTGTAAAATTTTAAGCATAGAAAGAGAAATTATTTCACTATCAGTTTTGGCACTAGAATAATGTTTATCTTTTTTATGACACAACCTGGATCAACAACTGGATCCTTCTGCATACTGAGGGAGTATTTATCTGCTTAGTATCAATCTGGACTTAGAGATGACTGCATACGGGACACCTCGTTAATCCATTTTACACTGGGCAGAACATCTCACAGGAAGTCTGTGTAAAAGTAACTATCATGCAGTTATCCATCACAAAAGGCGTCAGAGGCATAAATGTGGCACTTACCATCTCCCAGAGGGTCTAATGTGTGAATCATGAGCTGAAAGATGGTGTTTCTCATGGTGCTGTTGTGTAAAGAAGCAGAACTCCCCCCTCGCTGAAGGGATGGCTTCAACTAGGGAAAAAAGATGGCTGAGGTCATGACAGCTTCTCGCAACACAGACACGACACGTCACTGCAAGTCATTTCCAAGTGGAGGTCAGGGTGATTTTGCTCAACAAGTTCTTTATGGTGAATCAGTTCTTGCAATGAGGTTTGTTAGTGAGCAGGAACACAAACAGAAAAACTCAAAATATGCATGAAAAGAGTAACAATCAGCACTGTGGTATCAGGGGGTTAGACGTTTATCATTTGCTGGAGTTGGTTGATTTTCTTTCTTTCTTTTTTTTTACCTTTAACCGATTCTTGTCCTCTGGAGCAGGAGGGACATCATCTTCTCCTTCCCCATTTGTCTGTGTGCAAGAATGTGTTTTTTAGTGATAATCATTCAAATGTATTTCATTTTGGTATAATTCATGAAAGTTTCAACACACTTGTGGTCTTACCAGTAATAATGTACTGCATTATTAAACATGCATATCTTCATGCCTTGGACTCGCTTAGCATTGTAAGTGAACCTTTCCTCGCTTCAAAATGTAAACTCACTGCACACTCTAGTGTTGCTATGTGTGACTTCAAATATAAGTCGATAATTGCATCATTACTATGCCTCACTTAAGCAGCACAAGTACTACAACAAAAGATTTACATTATAAGTAAGAAAAACAAATTTGTTTATTATGGTCTCAATCTCTCAATCCAAGGATAGGAAATGAATGATAAGGAAATGAATGTTGATGCTACAAATTGTGCAGCTATGCAGAACCAAAAAAAGATTAATTTGATGGTTGGTTCAGCTTTGGTTTGCACAGGCCAATCTAACACTAGTTTCATTTCACATTTTCTTCAATCTTATTGAATCAAACAAATCTCACAGGTGACAACAGATGTTGCTTCCTTGAAATAAGTGCTACTTTACGTAACAATGACAAAAGAACATAACACAGGTCAAAGGTGTATCAAAGGTCAAAAGAGCAACTATTACAAAATGAATAAATAAGTTGTCAAATGTAATTTTATATATGTGATCATTTAAATAAATATGAATAAATTTGTCTATGTTTATGGGATGTGTCGTGACAATTTCAAATTTTGTTTACAAAAGTCCCTATTGAAATAATTCAAACTGTCACTATTGTTCAATACACAGGTTATGAGATTTGATTGGTTAACCTGAACACCAGATCACCTGCCAGCCAATCACCTTCCTTATATCAGTGTTGGCCATGTCTAACTCTGACAGGTAAAGCTAAAACATAAAAATCAATTCAACAGACACTGTAAAACAGCTCTAAAAACCAATTAAATGACAAGCAATACATATGTTTTAATATATAATAAATGAAACATTGTCTAATGGTGATTTCCACATTAAGTATCTTCATTATTATTTTATTGATTCTTGCAACATAATTATTTATTAAACGAATATTTTTATTTACAAAATTCGTTAAACTGTTAAACTGTTTGTATGCATATAAATGCATACAAAGAAAAAATTGAAAGACTAGCTACTTTCACTCCTGATTCTCCTGGAACATTGTTTTAGTTGACCAGCACCAAATGAGTATAATTCTAACTATGAAAGCCTTAACAGAGATTTATAAAGCTAAATAGGTAACACAGCACATTAAGCATAAAGATGTTTTATTACATAACTGCTTACCTTTTCAGGTTCCTCCACAGCTATAACCTTCACAATGCTCTTGTGTTTGTGGAGCTGAGTCTTGAATTCTCTCTCCAGTTGCACATTGAACTTCATAAAGACAACGTAGAGACTGTAACAGGCCACCAACATCATGCTCTCCCACCACATTATGACATTGTCCAAGAAGAAGATGATCAGTAAGATGAGGTCAAGTATGTAGAATGAAACATCTCTGAAAAGCGGCCACCAGGTCAGATGGAGAATCTCCCGAGAAAATAAAGCACACATCCCAATCACGAACAAAATGTTAAAAACTGCCGAGCCGACTATTGTGCCAATGCCCACGTTGCTGTGGGCGATGAAGACTCCTATAAGAGAGGTGAAGAGCTCAGGTGCAGAGCCTCCGGCCGCCATAAAGGTGGCGCCTGCTACATCATCAGAGATGGCCAGCTTGTCTGTGATAACTCCCAGTGCGGGCACGAAGAACTCGTCGCAGACAATCGCAAGAGAGACAAACATGTACATCATTCCCAGAATGTGAAGAAGCACCCATCCTCGTCTGCGATCTTCGATGGAAAAGATATCTTCAGGGTATTCGCCTTTGACATGAGGAGCTTCACCAGGTGGAGCTGGGGAGACGGTTGTAACTGGAGGAGCTGGAACTGGGGTGGGTGTCACCAGAGGTGGTTCTGGGGCCACGTAGATGCAATGCACCAAAGTCCGGTTTGTGGTTGGCAACAGTGTGGATTCAGTGGAAGAGGCTTCTTTGAAATCACTAGTTATATCCGTGTGTGTGTTTGTATTTAAATCCTTATCAGTATGAGGAATCACATGCGTTGGTGTTGTTTGATCTGTGGGTTCTGAGTCGGGCGCAGTAGTGAGAGGTTCCTCTAGCTGGCCAGGCTCTGCTGTGGCATCCTCAATGCCCTCTGTTGACCCTTCTCTGAAATCCTCTCCAATCTGAGCCACTGGCATTGGTGCCTGCAGCCTGGCACTAATGGTGAGCTGGTAGAGGGTACAGAGAAAAACTATTGAGAGAAGAAACAGAACCCGGCTCAGCTGGAGCCGTTTCCTTCTGTGACAATGCATCATCCTCCGAAGCAGCGCTCCTGGTGGCTAGGTTGAATTAAGTAGCATAAATAAGCTTAGGTAGAGTCCAGCTCTGTCCCCAACAGACCATGGGGTAAATGAATACAGAACTTCAGTAGAGTGATTCATGTCACATCATTGAGTTTGTGGAAAATTCAACCTATGAAAGAATACACCAAAATTAGTCACAAGTCCAGCTCAATTTAAACATTCAAGAAAAGCACTCATAAAACATTGCAAGACATTTAGACAAAATGATGAAATTTATAGACTGGACAAGATTTTTGATAATAAAATACAACTAATCTGTAGGTAGGTTATTAAATTTATCTTAACTAGAAAAGCTAAATAAATAAAGAGGTAAAAATAAAACAAATTAAAAAGAAAAACAAGTAATGATACAGACTTACCTTAAAATTAACTTGCAGTCAATGGCACAAAATCCCAATGCAGCTTTTCCAGGTTAAATGTACTTGCACGAACAAAAACTACTGCCCAACGACTAACGGCTTATGTAGGGCACAGAACGAGTCTTCACAATGGATCAACATAATACCTAACACCTGAAGTCTTCTAAGAGGATTAGCTGCATTGTCTCACTCTCACTTTGCAAATGTAACCTCAGTAGTGATCTGTACGATGTAAAGTAAAAGTAAGCGGTGTCATAGTGCATAGACGTAGGACTGAAAATGAAGGAATTTACATTTAAAAACTCTTCCTCTATCATTTCTGAAATGCTTTCACCGGGTGACTTTTCTTGAGAAACTGGATGTTCATATTCAACACTCCAATAGGTTCTTGTGTACGACCTGACATAAGTCAGCCTCTGTGCCATGAGTGTGTCTGAGGACGTCCTTTAGAGGAGGCTTGTGTAGGTTGTTAGCTAATTTACAGTGACATACTTGACAATAAGATGAGTGAATTAAAATTGAAGTTTTCATCACAACTGCTCTAGCAAGTATTTGTGCTTTGAATCTTGCCAAGAAAAATCAGAAAAATGAAAAGCAGATGTACACAAAATCTTAAATCCCTAAAGAGGAAACAGGTCACACATGGCATTTTTATGGATATACTTTTAATGTAGTTTAATAAAAAGACAATGAATAACATACAAGTAAAAAGTGTTATGCCACCTTTATATATCAAGAAATATATTAAAGACACAGAAACAAGACAGTAATTTTAATAAAGTACATTAGGTCTCTATTCTAGAGATTAGCTTATCTGCTCTTTTAAATCAAATTTTTTTTAATCTAACTTTATGTGAACAAAACCACCTGTTTTCAGCACATTGTTTTATATTAAACAAAATAAATTGTGAAAAAGTACACACCAAAAATGATTTTATATTCTTATAAAGTATTTGCTTGATATAGATTTTCTTTGTTTTAGCATTTTTATTCACAATATAAAGCTTCATATCATAATATAAAATAGAAGATCTGACTGAGATAACTAGAGTGCAAGCAAAAAGCCGTTATCAAATTATTTACTTAGGGAAAAAGGTATCAAAGCACAGCCTATGTAAAACAAAAAAGTAATCATTGCCTTTTGTTGAGTCATGAATTAATTGTTATTGATCCTATCGGTTGTTTAATTTTACAGTTTTACATGGAGGCATGTAACCTGTAGAATCAACAAAGCACTTTAGCAAAAATCTGCCTGACAACAAAAAAGAAGTTCTCCAAAAACAACACATCCATGTCTTAATAGAAAGAAAGAAAAGACTGGTTTGGACTTATGAGACAAAGGTAGATAGCATAAGTGCACTTAGGCTGTATACATAAGGCAGAATGACACACAGGCAAATCCACCACTGAATGGCATGTAATGTTTTGAAGGTCTTGGAGTCGCCTAGTGAAAGTTTGGACCTAAATTGGATTGAGATGCCACAACGAGGCTAATCGTGATCAATGCTTCTGTAATACTGCTGAATTAAAGCAACCATTTAAAGAAGAGTGGACCAAAAGTTCTCATCAGCAATGAAAGACTCTCTGCCAGTTCCTGTAAACAACTGATGGCAGTTTCCTTCAATTAGGAAAAGTGACAATAACTTTTTCACTAAGGGCCACGTTTATTGTTAAAACTGCCACTATATAGACTTGAGTTATTATTTAACAGCTAAAATATATATTTATATTTCGGATGTGTACTCGGCTAGTATATTGATAATAATTTGATTATCACACTAACTCTTTTAAATTTCTTTCCTTAAACCCTGGTAGATGTCAGGATGGATCAGTTTTATAGAGAAGAATCCAAGAAAATACAAAAACATATTTTGAGTTTGTTTTTGCTGTTTCTTTTACACAGGGCATATGATGATTTGAAACATCATCACTATGCTAATGACCACAAAAATAAGGTAGAGAAGGACCAAGGTGAGGCCAAGCAGTTTCTTCATCCTCCACTTAAAAGATATAATGGAGATCACAATAGCAAGGACCGTGACAAAGAGGAGGATGCTGACACAGAAGAGGCCTTCAGTTGAGATACCCACAGGGGAGAAACCGGAGAGGGCTGAGAAGAGGAACCATTCCACCGGTAGACTTTTGGATGAAATAACACAGAAATAACAGTGAGACCAAGAAATCTTTAAACACCTGTTCTCTCATCTTATCTCAGCAATGACAATTCAACCTATTTACTCACAATAGAGTCACAGTAAGGATGTTATTGCCCAAATTACCAGACACAACCATGTCTCCCAGGCCTTTACGAGCCACTATTAGGCTAGTTATAAAATTAGAGTCAGACATCTGTGCTCCCAGGAATGTCATAGGACCGATCACACCAAACGTCTCATCCACCTTTCAGATACAAAAATACCGTTTAGTAGGATTAAGTCCAAAATCCAGGATGAAAACACATACATCCTAAGTAATTCAGTGCAAAATTAGACTCTTATTTAAGAACGGTGCAGTTTTTTTTAAAAAAAACACTGCACCTGATGACCCAAACACCTCTCAAGGTAGGACAAGATGCCAATCCACACAATGGAACCGAGGTAGGTCAGCACAAAGAATTTTCTGGTTTTCTGTGAATCATACACCAAAATAAAATCATAGGTAAAGTATTAAGAAACAATTACTCTGAAAGATCCAAAACATTCATCTGAGCTTACCTGACTATGAACATTGGGAAGTGTGAGCCACAGAGGAAGGATGATTGGCAACAGGATGATGTAGGTGGCGCGTTCCTGCCATTTGTCCGGCCATCGTAAAGACATAGATGTAGCTCCTTGTAGCAATTTGCTCTCAACAAACTTCTTTTCATTGCATCCGCCATTGTTTTCATTGTTTTCATTGTCACATTCTTCATTACAGTCTCCAGGGCCTTGTGCATCATTCTCACCTTCAGGTATACACACCTGGGGGAGGGGGAATTGTTTCAAATGTGACAAACAAAAGATAAATGGAGCACTTTAAACATCAGAGAAAGAAAAAAGATTAAAAAGTAACTTCCACAAAAACGTTGTACTGAGATAAAAGAGAGCCACAATGTATTTAAGAATTTGTCCCTGATGGGCAATCCAAATAAATTGTTAATAGGCATTTATCGATACCAAATAGTAGTGAGATGCTTCATGAAAGTAGAGGCTGTATACTATATGCTTCATAAATACTACACCTTCAAAATTTGCTTTGATTATGTCCCACTTAACTTGCCTGATGCTACAATCTCTCATACATTTTTCTCAAAAGTGACATGCCTTTGTCTCAACATACCACTCTAACATGGCTTTAAAAAGGTTACAAAAAACTACAAAAATGACATGTGATGCCTTACTAAATTGTTATAAGCACCATGATACAAGCATGGGACTGCTGGTCTGTTCAGTTCAGTCTATGTTAATATTTGTCTGTCACTATAAAGTAAACCTAATTTTAAAAATGTGTCTCAATATCTATTGGTGATATCTAGTACGAGTACTTGTACAGTATTTGATATGCACATCCTCAACATCTATCCAGCTTTTCATCGACAGAGATGGTAAAATATGTTCAATTCTTTTACTGATACACAATTATACAGAATTGTATAATACACAATTAATTATAAAGTCAAGACATTGACTTTTGCAGTCAATGTGTTGACTGTAAAAGTCAGTCACTAAACTTATCTTGATTATGTGTAATGCAGTGCTCCTTTCAGCAAACTAATTTTGGACTAACACAAATGAATTGTTTTCTTCAGAGATTGTTAACCCTTAGTTCCACAGGAACAAACAACAACTTTTAAATACTTTGCAAGGATTCGGATACAGCATTGGGACAGTAAACTTTAAGTTGAGGTTTACATAAAATTCCGCAGTCAAACTTCAACTCAAAAACTTATAAATTGTGCATATCGAAACACAATTCTAATTTTACTGTAATTCTGCAGTGAAACATTAAAATATAATCACATATACAATAAGAGCTTTACCTCTACCGGGAGCACCTTTTTGCATTTCTTCACAAATGAAGCTTTGATTTTCTGGAGTTGGGTCTTCATTTTTTGTTCCACATTTTCATCACATATCAAAAAGGTGATGTAGAGTACGAAAAAGGTTACCAGAATCATACTTTCATACCATGCGACAACACTATCCGACATGAAAATGATCAGTTCAATGAAGCCAAGCATGTAGAATGATAAGTCTCTGAAAAAAGACCAGCAGCGTAGAGGGAGAACCTTTTCAGAAAACATAGCGCATGTTCCAATCACAAACAACATTTTGAAAGCTGTAGAGCCAATAGTTGGGTTAATGTTCACAGTTAAATTGCTGTGATGGTAGAAGTTTTGGATTAGCTTGGTAATGAACCATGGGACGGCTGTTCCTGCAGCCAGGAAAGAGGCTCCAACGACATCATCTGAGATGGCCAGCTCTTCCATGATGACCCCCAGCGAAGGAACAAAATATTGATCACACACAATTAAAAGTGCCACAAAACCGTAGATCAACCCAAAAATATGCAGGGTCACCCATCCATGTATCCGATCCTCAATAGAAAAAAGACCACTAGAGAATACTGTGTTTATCCATCGGACACGGGAGGCTGGATCAGATATGGATGTCTCCGGTGAAGGATGGTGATCATCTGTTGGATCCAAAAATGAAGATTTGTGTTCAGGTCCTTCTTTATATGGAGTTGAATATGTAGAATCTTGAACGGGAAATTCCTCCGTTGAGTGATCTGTAGTCTTTTCAAAGTCGTCTACAATGTGAGGCAAAGTAGAAGCGAGTTCAGCACCAACGATCCAATTGTGAAGGATACCCAGGAAGACAACAGCAAAAACAATCAGCTGCGGAGACCTACATCTTATAGACTCCATCTTGTGCTAATAGCAGATTCACTTGACTTCAAAAAAAGAAGAAAAAATGTCTTTAATAAAACCCCAGAGTTAAAAGATTCAGCTCCTGCTGCCTGAGTCTTTATGCATTAGGGGCAAACCTGTTTGTAAAGAAAAAAAAGTCTCAATTCAATTAACAGTTTGGTAGCAAGTCAAGATGAAACTTAGTTTTTCTGAAAGCATTTAAAGTCAATAAAACAGTTTAAATCCCTTAAGCTTTTTCCCTTTAAAGGAAAATAGAGAACTCTGAAAAGTGTGCCATTTATGTCGATTCATTGAAATCATGACGGTGGTTAAAGTCAGTCCAGCTTCTGCCCTTGTGCATTAAATAACATATTATAACCCTAAACAAATTACAGAGCAACGATTCCCAATGTTAACAGGTGACAGAAATTACAGCTTAATGTAATTTAATCATAATTTCAGTTAAGAATATATATAATGACTACAAATGAAAACTAAAAACGTGTGTTTAATCAAATTTGTCTAAGATATGTTAAAATATATTCATTGTAAAGAGAACATGTTGACCCTAATTCATGCTACACTTACAGACGGCAACAGAAAAAGAGGACAAGCTGATCTGGTGCTATGGCGACAAACTGTCAAGAGCAGCATAAAATATCAGGTGAAAATATCTACTTGGCTAAATAAAATGAGTTTCAAGAATAAGTAAACCAATCTGGACAAACTTCACGTCTATAGAAATGTTACATATAGGGATAATAATAATAACGAGTCTTAAAATCCCAATATTCACAAAGAAAGTGTGCGCAGACTTACATTTTTCCTCTATTCCCGAGATTACAAAATCAAGGATGACATTCAAGCAAGTTTTCAGATTATACAAAAAAGGAAAAAAGCAGCTTTAGGAGATATCGTAGATAAAATAGTGTTTTACTAAATCGGCGCCATCTGCAGGACAAAAAGTGAAACGTTTTTTGAACAGTTCCAAAAGTCCGTTGTGGAGTGGTTGCTGGTAGTTACGTTCCTTCGTACTTTGGCAAAAATTGTTACCAAGAAAAAAAAGAAACAGAAAAAAGAAACTAAAAAAGAACAGGAATCACCAACAGGAAGTTGATAGAGTGGTCAGAGAGGGGACAAACTTGGATCAGAACCAAATGAAACACCATTGAAGCAAGTTTTAGTGGAAATAAAGTTCGCAAATATTACACAAATCTAAAAAGAATAAAATTACAGGTCGAATTTCAGCAATTTTGTGACCATTTCTTTCCATGGCGCATCAAACACTAAACTACCAAGAGTGGATATAAAATGGAAGTTAGAAAAGACAAAATTAGATATATTTTTCATTTTATATCTCAGATGTCTGTAGATATGATTAGTCCGGCTCTAAATTTGTGCTTCCTATTCAATCGTTGTAATTTCCGCACATAGGAACTATACATTTACAAGTTGTCTGTCGGACGAATTTGTTGGTGCACTGATAATGCAACACAAGCTAAACAACAAGAACGACTAGAGTGTTTTAGTCGTTTTTATTTTTCATTCATGATTTTTCCGCTGCGTTTTTACTCATGGATATTTATCCTTTTATATTTGATGAATAACATAGGGAATGTTTCTTTCTTTTAGCTGCTACATTGCAGAAGGCTAACAAACTAGCTTCCGTTAGCCTGTACTAACCAGTATAATTAAGTTTCAAACGCCATTAATGACGTTTTTTTTTCTAATTGAAGCTTGGTAGTTTTCAGTAAGTTTTGCTGTAAAGCCGTAAGTCTGACTGTTGGAAGCAGTTTTAAATTTACTGTTTTATTGTGGCTATCGGATCGGCGGTGAACAGCAATGCCTACAGTGGTTTTAATGGACGTGTCGCTGTCCATGACACGACCGGTGTCCCTGGATGGCATCGAGGAGTTTCAGAGGAAGAACCTGGCTGTCCACGGACTCAACATGCTGTTTGAACACATGGCTTCCAACTATCGCTTGGAGTTCACCGCACTGATGGCCTTCTCCTCCCTCTGGGAGCTGCTGGTGCCTTTCACTAGGGATTACAACGCGTTACAGGTAACATCAGTTCATGCCAGTAAAGTTAAAACACAATGTATCATCGGTATTAAAGTTGTCTATGTTTTTGCTTGCAGGAGGCACTTAGTAACTTGGAAGACTATGACAAAACATGTCTTGAGCTGGCGCTACAAGGAGTCAATAGCGTTGTTCAGCAGGAGTGGGGCAATGGCTGTCCCTGTCAGGTATTCAGGAATTATCTTAGTTTATTAGGTTGATACTAGTTGTGTTCCCACACTATCACTATCACACACTATGTCATTGATTTGTACATATTTGGTACAAAGCAAAATGTGATTGAAAGAAGACATGATTAGTCTTCTTTAGTTGATTACTACGTGTGAAACTTTGATTCCAAGTTGCATGCTGCAGTTGTGTGTAGCCCCTCCGCCCCCACATCCAAGAGCCGCAAAAAATATATATAAAAAGAAACCTAAACAGCCATTAAAGCTTATTTTGTCATTTTTAAAGTAACTGCTATTTCTTCCACTTTCAAATATCTCTTTATGGTACCTTTTCGTGAAATTGCATTTCAAGTTCTTCAAACTAATCTTACTTCCAGTAACTATCACACTTCCACACCATGTAATTACGTTATGTTCAGTATAATCATTTTTCAGGTTGTGAGTTTGAAGCAGCCCTTTTAATTTTATTCTTTCACTTTGTATTTCAGTAATGCCTCATCCTTAGTTGCTCATGGTTATGCATTTCCCTCTTTTGTCCTGTAGGTGGTGCTGGTTACAGACGGTTCTCTTGGGATTGGAAAGGGTTCCCTACGCCAATCTCTTCAAACCCTGAAACATCGCGGCGATGACAAAAAGTTTCCACTCCCTTACCCCTTCCCCACCAAAATGTTCATCCTGTGTATAGCCAATGCGGAGGAGGTACGGCCGTCCACATTTCTGTTGGCATTCTACCTTGATGTCAAATCAGTTACTCAGTCTAATTCTGTGGAGATAAATGGCCAAATCTAATAGAACTGCAAGAATCATGTAATTTAAGTCTAATTTCCCATCATCTGTTGCTGTTTTTTCCCCTTGCAAATTTTATTCATTTTAGAATTTTATACATAATTGTATCAACCTGTTTGTTATGCAACTTGTTTGCAACTCAGGATGATCTTGTGTCGTATTTCAGTATTCTATTTGATAGTTCCAATAATGAGAATTTGTTTTGTGCTATTTAAGTTGCAAATGACTGACGCCATGGAAAACCTGGAGGAGCTCCTTCGTCTCAGTGGAGGGGATGGGCAGATCTTCACTGTGGACGGACCACTTTGCATGAAGAGTGTACAAGCAATGTTTGGGTAAGTTTGAGCTGATTATCAGAGTTGTTCATTCATTCAGTTGTTTATTCCTGTGCTGAATGACGCATACTTTTTTTTTTAACCCTGTCGTTTCCATTTCTCCAGCTTGTTGATTGACCGGGCGTACTCCCCCTTCCACGCGGTTCTGCACTGTGGGAATCTGTCGTCAGACGTTCAGGTGTTCCCCCGTCCCGAGCCGGTGGTGGTGGACGAGGAGGTGGAGCCTATTCCCAGAGCTGTCAGCACAGGTACTTGTCAGGGGTTGAAAATCATTTAAACTTTTTTTTTATTGTGAAATAAATATTCACATAGGTTATATATGTTTGTTTTTGTTTCAGATTTAGAAATTGTGGGCTTCATTGAAATTGCTGACATCTCCAGCCCCCCTGTAATATCCAGGCACTTGGTTCTCCCCATTGCTGTTAACAAAGGTTTGTTTTTGTTTTGTTGGGAATGATTTTTGGAGCAGCATCAACAATAAAATATTTGCACCTAATTTCAGAAGTGGATGAAGTTGGCACAGGAACCACTGATGAACTTGAAGAGGAACCTTCAGCGAGCCAAATGGCTGGGAAAAGCCCAAATTTTTGTGTTCTTTTACATGGAAGTCTAAAGGTGGAGGGGATGGTGGCTCTGGTCCAACTAGGGTGAGCAATAACAGAGCTGGTACACATGGCATGTCCTACATTCCATGACAGCAAGTTAATTTTTGTGAATAAGCTCTAAATTCAGTAACTGTCCTGCTTTGATCCCAGGCCGGAGTGGTTTGGCATGTTGTACTCCCAAGCAGACAGCAAGAAGAAGTCAAACCTGATGATGTCTTTGTTTGAGCCTGGGTCCGATCCTCTACCTTGGCTAGGCAAGATCTCGCATCTGGGACCAGTTTCAGGTATCATCTTACTTCAAATCAAATGCATCAGTTTGCTGTATAATATTTAATTCTTGTGCAAATTTGAATAAGCAAACAACTCCCCAGTGCTTGTATGGGCCACTGTTGTTGTGCAGATCAAAGGTCTTTTATTTGTGTACATCAGTTAATGATTACTCTGTTCTATTTTGATCATGATATGGATTGACCGACTTTCCTCTGATGCACAGCCACCTTTCTTGTGTTACAGAGGCTGCTGAAAATCCATACGGAGAGGATGACAGTAAAAGTCCGTTCCCTGTGCAGCCACAGGTCAAGCGAAGCTATGCTCAGAATGTCACCGTGTGGATAAAAGCCAGTGGACTGCAGGTACAGTAAAAACACTGCTAAACAATCTGTTCTATACTGACAACATATGGCAAATAGTGCATTATGGATTATAACCTAAAAGTCCAACAAAGTGGAAACACCTAAACTAAAACTACAGTAGTTCTTTGTTAAAAACAATCGTCATGGGTAGTGAGGTGTAAAGTTCAAGACTTAATTATTTAAGAATTTTTTAAAAAGTCATGTTTTGTATATGTTAACTAGTTGTCAATTTTTCAACAAGTTTTTCTTTGTCTTCGTACAGACTGATGTTCAAAAGATCTTGAGGAACGCAAGGAAATTACCTGATAAAACTCAGACCTTCTATAAGGTAGGCTTAGCAAAATGATTTAGAAAAATATGTAGGATTTTTTTTTTTCTAAATACAAGTAAAACATCCGATTTCTGGTTTTTAATCCCACCAGGAGCTAAATCGTCTGCGGAAAGCTGCCCTGGCTTTTGGTTTTTGGGAGCTCCTGAAGGGCGTGGCCGAGCTGCTGGAGAGGGAGTGCACCATGCTGCCCGACTCGGCCCATCCAGATGCTGCTTTCCAGCTCTCTCATGCCGCACACCAACTCAAACTAGCCAGTTCTGGTGACTCCCAGTATGCAGCTTTTGATCACAACATCGTCCCCATGCACACAGACTTTTCAAGCTGAGTCACAATGTACAAGCTGATACTGAGCCAGAGTGAACTGAAGCCATACAAACTGGGCTTGTACAAAATGTCTGTTGGGAAACTGAAAGTGTTGTACATATTGTTTTTTTACGTTTCTTTATAGAATGTATTTCCAAAATTGACCACTAATTAAATTACTCATCTTTCTAAAATGTTTATTTAGTGTCATAAGTTATCAAAATGACAATTTGAGGACATTTAGAATAATAAATGGAAAGGCTAATAAAGATTCATGGTGGGTCATTCAGCTGAACTGAAAGGTCACTATTTTTTTTTATAGATCTTTGAGAAAGAAAAGAAAATAAACAATGCATTTAGAGGATGCCATTCCTTTTTCATTTAAAAAGCAATGATTGTACATCAGGTGACGATAATGAGGTCATATTTTCAGAACATGATGCTGAGAAATAAGGTAATAGAGCAATCATAAACATCATTGAGAAAAAAAACCTGCATCCAACATGATCTTGACAGTTAATCTAGAACGTTAGGTTTATAAGAACTTAATTACTAATCAATGTGACTGCAATTTCATCATTGCACAGTATGTAGAATGGTAAAAAGTAGAGGAAGTCTTTTAAGAGAGCAAAAGGGGTGAAAGACAAGGAATTATCTTAAAAAAAATTCTGAACTAAAGCAGGGCTTTGAAAATGTGTGCAGGCAGTAGAGGCTTTGGAGGATTACTGTTTGTGCTGAGAATTAATGTGCCTTCCTCTTCTTGGTCCGGAAGCGCCTTTTCCTCTGCTTGTAAAGGTGCCGAAAGTTGATAAAAAGCCCTGCGGAGCAGAAAAAAACCCCAGTCAGAACTACAAGAAACACATTTGATACAGAACAGACTGCTTTTCTTCCTGTTTGTTGACTTTACCCAGAAACATGAGAATCAGATAGACATGCAAGACGTAAGAGAAGTTGATGGAAGTTCCAATGGCTTTTGGCAGAGGAATGCTGTAGAGCTTGGTTTGGTCAAACATGGGGATGGACTGAACCACTGCAACAGCTATATGGGATAAAAACATCAGATACATATCAATTATGTTGATATAAAAGAAATAATGTACTCACACATGAACTAACTCACCTTCAGCTAAAACACCTAATGGATACAACGGTATCCAGACACTGTAGCGCAACCAAGTGAGAGTTTTCCACTCTGTGTTAAAGCAGCCAAGGACGTAAAACGGATACCTGAAAGTAGAATGTAATGTTTGCTTGTAGGTGAACATTTGCATTTATTACAATGCATCTTTGTAACTGTACCTTAAATAGCCTGCGGACGATGTTATAAAAAATGAAAATATTTTGCATTCTTGGTAACAAAATCAAAATATTACCTTTTGCTTCTGAATATTTGGATCAATGTGGCATTAATAGCTATTAATGCATGTGTATCTTAGAATAAAATCAAATTACATTCTGTTAAATATGTCTGCACTATGTAGCCAAAAGTATTTACATGTAATCCCTATAGTTTAACTTGCCAACAGTAGCAGTTTCAGATCTTCTTGGAAAGCTTTCGAAAAAGTAAGTGTTTATGGCAATTTTTGATCATTCTTCCAGAACAGTATTTGTGAGGTCAGGCACTGATGTTGGACGTGAACGTTCATGAGCTGCGAGCCTTAATCATAAACATTTTAAAATTCTTAAAATATCTGTGTATAAATAAGAACAAATATGCAGGCTTTAATTTTTACAGTGGAAATAAACTTTTTTAATACATTTTCAACTTAATGAGACACACCTCTACTTACCTAAAAATCTCAATGGCGCTCCACAGATAGAAAACAAAGAACACAACAGGTCGGTGGTGCATTTCTTCCAGACTACCAAAAATGATGAAGAGGACAAAATTCCTTCCAACTACCTACCAAAAAACAAAAACAAAATGGTTCTTACACATTTCTAGTCCATTTGTAATAACTGGTTTATAAAACTCACAAAGACTTGTGCTGTACCTGTATGAGAGTGGGAATAACACCAGTTCGAACCACACCGAAAGCAGCATTCAACACCTCAACTGATGCCAAGGTCTGGCAGAAGAACATCACATCCGATATGGTGTGAAACGTGTCATAGAGTGAATCTGAAATTAGTTTGAGGTTAAAGTTATTGATTAAAAATGACAACAAAAACATGCAGAAAGAAAACTACTCTCCACTACTATTTCTGACCTTGTCCAAAGATGAAGAGGCGTACAGTCATGTTGACAAAGATCCATGAAAATCCAAGAAACTGGACTAGGTTGTAAACAAGCAAAAAGCTTGTTTTCAGGCTAATAAATCCTGAAACATAAAATTAGTAGAAATTTTATCCACGTCGTCAAAAGGTAGGAAAAGGTAATATTTCAAGAAACAAGCTGAAAATCTCCACACACAATAGTTATTGACCAGAATTCATAATTACCTTCTTCCTTATGCCTCACAGTCTTCAGTCTGTTCTTTTTCTCCTCCTTAACAAAATTAGGAGAAATCAGAAGAATTATTGAAGAGGAATAAAAACTTCCATTTTTGAAAAAGAAACACAATGTTGGCAAAAGAAACATTTTGTCACGTTGTAAACACCTGTAGAAATGAACATAGACTGTGTAAACAAAACCAGATTCGTTTTATCTCACCTTTTCCTGGATCTCCATCTCAGCGTCCGACTCGTCCAGCCAGCAGTCAAAGTCTGGCACCAGGAAAACCGGTTTGCGCTCCAGCACAGTCAGCCTTTCCCACCAGCCTCGCTGCTGTTTCCGCACTGTGATGTTTACCTGCCGCTGTGTGGACTTGTGGCTCACCTGGAAGCAGAAATTACTGACAAATTATGTCACATCAAAAGGAGAAAAGCAAGAAAGAAAAAGCGAAATAGAAACACTGAAACCTCTTTGTACGAAAGGAAAGAGAACTTGGGGAAAAAAATGCATACCTCTGATTTTACTGGTAAAAGAAACTCCAAGCTGAACTCATAATCGTGCTGTCCTTTAGCACCACGCCCCAGAGCTGCAGAAAACATCACAAAGAGAGTTACAAATTGTGTGCTTTTTTAAAAAAAACACTTTAAACATGCTGGAAAATGTAAAAGAAAAATATATGTATGCTAAGGATATAAAGAAACAATTCTCACCTTGAAATTTAAGGGCATTCTCATGCACTTGGACATCAATATTCTGCAGAAATAGACAGATAGTGAGTACTTCCTCTTACGGAATAAGAATGTAAGTAGCATTCTCTTCCTGTTTGAACAATAATGCAAAGTTTAAAAAAAAAGAAAAGAAAAATATAAAAAAGTGAAAAGTTGGACTTCAAAGCAAAATAAACCTACCTTTTATAGTAAAAAAATAATAATGAGATTTAATTATGCTGTTATTCATAATGTTTGTTGGCAACTTCTGAAGAACCAGGGTTGTTAAAACACCTTATTCTCCGCCCCGGATGCGCTCGATTTCAAAGTCTATGTCATTAATAAAAGGCAATAAAAGATGGGGTCTTTAGAAAAGTTTTTAGTAAATCCTAAAGGGAAAACGTACCGCAGACTGTGCGTAAACTGCTGTGAAGTTTAGGATGGTCATGGTGGACAACACCGTGATAAAGAAAAATCCGCCCCCAGGTTTCATAATGGCCAGAGGCTTTTTTTCAGGCTTTATTACTCCGAGAACCACCCACACATTTTCTTAAAGCCCTAATTTTACACAGTTATTAACGTGTTTGTGGGGAAGTAACAGAGTCTTGTATGTCCTATCACATGAGATAATCTGTATTTCTATACCAGCATGCAAACCAACAGCAACCATCATTTGCATTCATACATTTACGTCGGCGGTATTAAATAAAACTCACAGAGCGCTGCCAACAGGACAGCAGGTGGGTTGAACTCACCTGGGCGTCTGTCAGCTCTACACGCAGGTAAATCTCCTCGTGACGTTGAGCCCAGTAGACAAGAGGTGTCAGCGTCATGTCAAAGTTCAGAAAACGCTGGTTTTAAACTGAATAACACTGAAGGAAATGAATGAAGTCCCCTTGCGGCATGCTAGCTTCCTGCGAGGTCTTCGCCAGAATATTCTGCTAATGCGCGCTCACAATGTGTCGCGTCAGAGACGTACTCGTGCACGTTCGCCCGGTCTCCTCCTGTGATTGGACAGTGAAGTGTATTTACGGAAGTGGTACAGTTAATCTCATTTTGGTGATTTCTCGACTAATATGGAGTCAGACGACCTCGGCTCGTCTCTGAAGACTGGTTTGTCGAAATGTTGCGGAACGGTTCGTGTTCTTGTGGGTGTAACAGGAAGCGTCGCAGCTTTGAAACTTCCAGTTTTGGTCTCCGAGCTTCTTCAGCTCCCAGGGGTGAGCCGATTTGTTCGTATTAAAGCTCGGTTTTCATTAAACACATCAAGCACACGTTTTTTGTTAATCAAACTGCACGACCTTACCTTTGCCGCGAGGTGGAGACATTAGGCAGCAACAATTCAAGTGCAACACTGTTGCATGTAATAAGATAAAACCGTACAATCATCTAAACCGTAATATATTTGCTCATTGTGTAGATTAAACAAACTCTATAGAATAGTTCAAGCATCAATTTTAATGATGATTATCACTTGCAGTTAGTGGAACCCCAAAATTTAATTTCTAAGGAAGTTGAAATATTAGTACAATCCAAAAATAAATCCATAAATGTCAGCCTACTGAAAATCATACTCTACAGTACATGCTCTCATTATGTGGCTGCAGTGGTTTTGCATGAACTACTGCATCAAAGTAAATAGTAATCATTACAATTAATACAAGTATATGCTTAAAGTTTATCACATTATCATAGTGCATAATGTATGATTTTCAATTTGAACTTTGTGGATGATATTCCAATTTATTGAGCCTGAAATAATATAGATTGGTGAGAGTTTACAATCATTTTTCCCCTCTGGCTATATCTGTCTCTGTTTTACATTTCCCTCAGGTGGATGTAAGAGTGATCACTACAGAGCATGCCAAACACTTCTACAATCCTTCAGATGTTTCAGTAAAGATCTATACTGACAAGGATGAGTGGGAGGTAATGATAAATGTGAAGCATTAGAAAGTACATGTATGGATGAGATCAATTCTAGCCTAATATTTTAATAAATGCATGGAGTGAGATTCTCATGGTATATAAGTGAGTAAAAATGGCATGATTTCACTGTGTCATAATATGTAGACAGAATTGTTACAAAAAATTATATAACCTTATCTGTATAATCTTATCTGTTTTAAGTAGAGCAGCAGCTATATTGCTACTGCTTCTATTTCTTTTACAATAGTTTAACACAGTTAACTTTCAAAGTAAAATAAAATGGTAATAAAAATGTTTGCTGCATCAGCCATAGTCAAAGCTAACAGCATTTCTGGATATTCAGACACAAACATCTGGTTAGAGACCAGCAAGTAATTTTGGCCTTCTGGAGAAGAGGTTAAAAAATAAGAATAGCCAGACATTCTGTCTCTTGTTCAGCTGTGGACAGACAGATCCGACCCCGTGCTGCACATTGAGCTGAGGCGCTGGGCAGACCTTCTGATCATTGCCCCTCTCGATGCCAACACTCTTGGAAAGATTGCTAGTGGCATCTGTGACAACTTATTGGTAAGAATGTAAAATTATGTTCTCTCTGTTATGCTCTGTTATGTTCTCTGTGGAAAATCTAATTGCCAACAACATCGTGTCATAAAGTTTCTCAAACAATTTTGTTTGACTGGAATCTCTGTGTTTCAGACATGTGTGGTAAGAGCCTGGGATACCAGTCGACCTCTCCTCTTCTGCCCTGCTATGAACACAGCTATGTGGATGCATCCTATTACGACCCAGCAGGTATCCAGGCTAAAAGAGTTTGGCTATGTGGAAATCCCCTGCATATCTAAGAAGCTAGTTTGTGGGGATGAAGGTAGGTTTTTTTAATACTTTTTTTTGTTTTTGCTTTTCCTAAGTTATATAATAAATGAGGTAACATACTTCTAAAAACACTAACTGAATCCTGCAGGTAAAAAAAATTGTCAGCGACTTTCTAGATTAGAAAAATAAATAAATAAATGAAAGTTGTTGTTGAGCTAAAAGTCAAAAGTAGTTGTGAAAACTAAAATTACAAACACATGCATTGTGCAGAGAGTAAAGGACAAATGTTTGACCCAAGATAAAACCATAAAATACACATGGCGTAAAACCACTTAGTTGTGGAATGTTACTTATTTTTAAAAAAGCCCACTTGCCTTTTTCTCCACAATGAATTTAAGAAGAGAAGTACCTGGGAGGATTTTTCAAACAAAAAATAAATTTTTACAGGAAACATAAGAATTTGATTGATTACAAGGTAATATCTACAGACATGCATTCAAGAAGATACAAAACAAAAAAAAGAGAAAATATAAATTTCTTGCTCATGCTGTGATGTAACAACATACATTTTAGCAAAGAAATTAGGAAACTACAGGAAAGAGATATGAAACTGTTGAGTAATTTTAATGGATTTCTAGTGAAGTGAAGATTTTTACTCTTCCTGCTGAAATTCCATTGAATCCTCGCTAAAAAGAATTTTTCGAGCAAGCTTCAATGGGACAGTAAAAGATAAAGAACAAAAGGCCACTGCAAACCTGCAACAAGTTGCAGAAAAAAATGTATCTTTAAACGGGTCTTAGTTAGTAAAAATGTTCAGTCTTCTCTCAGTGTCTGTAACATATATATGTTGATCCTGGATTTGTTCTTGAATGCGTTTTGAAATATCTTGTTGAACTTTTCCTCTCGCTTTGGTTAATTCCCAGTTAAATGTGGGATCAGGTACTTTCTGACTCAAGTTGAGTTTTCTTGACTTCAGTTAAATGGACCTTAACCTTTGTGGTTATGCAAAACGGCGGTAGCTTAAGAGACACCAAACTGTCTTGAAAGATACCTGTTTATTTCTTTCAGCAGCCCCAGTTGTATCCACTCAATATAGCATTCACAGCCTAGTCATCGCTTTTATTTGCTTATCTTTGCTGACTATCAGGGCTGGAGTGAATAGCATCACGTTGAATTTCATAATATTTCACCAGCTTATTACCACGTTAATCATCCCTTTTCACCACATTTCCTGAGAACACATGATTTGATCTGTTCCGATACCTTAACTTACATCCAGTCATCATTACATAAACAGCAGGGGAATGAATTATCGTCTTTTAATACTCTTAGCCCAGCAGTGGCTTGCACATTCTTGTCTGTGAAAGTATTTGTGCGAAGGATCATGGCAGCTTAGAAGACTGAAATTAAGTAGGACGACTCAGATCTAAAGTATATTCAGTTGTCACAAATTTAGTCGCGATTTTGGACGATGTTAAACGTTCCCCAATATACCTACAGATTTTGCCACTTGGTCAAGTAAAGAGAAAGATGGAGGTCATAGTGAAACATGGCCTAAAAAAATTTGATGAGAAAGTGGGAGGGTTTTTCTGCTTCATATCAAGGTTACTGGTATTCAGGTAAAAAAGGGGGAAAAAAAGGATTTTGAAAAAAAAAAAAAACCCAGCTTTTTTTTTTTTACTGCTTTCTGAACCTTTCTTACAGATAAAACCAAGAAAATGATCAGAACACAATGATAAACAACAGGAACTTTATCTTCTTCAAAACAAAGTTGCAAAAATAACTGCATTTGGTGCATTTCAGGCACCATATGATTGTCACTTCTTTTAAACACATACTGAAAAGTAAAAAAAAATCAAATAAAAAATTGTTAGAGAGACACAGTATTGAAATAAAAGAATAAATTCTATATGTTATTATCCATGTTTTGATTAAAAACACGCACACACACACACACACACACACTTCCTGAGTAGGTGGCCCCAATGCCGGAAAAAATGTCACCGCAGAGCGAAAGACTGCTTGAACAGAAGGAAATGGTAAATGCCACCAGTGTGGGAGGCCATATCAACCTGCCGAGTGCGTTCAGGAGGTTTATGTCCTCAGATAGTTGCTGATGCAATGTGTTAGGTTACCTAATAGAGGCACCTTTAATTTGATACGGGCCTGACATGACCCAGTGCGGTTCCAAAGTGCTCGTCTGATTTAACTGTGACTAAGGTATCTTTGCCTCTAAATATACCTCTTTATCAAAACAGCCAAAATGTCATATTCATGCATTGTTTAGTTTGATTCAACTTGTTTTCTGATGCCTTCATTTTTCGGGCCTTTCTACACAGTAATATGTTTGGTGCGCAAACTGTCCGGTATCTGTCATTGATCGTTTGTAAACTAGGCCTTGAAGCGGTCAGGCCACCGATACGACTGTTTAAAGAATGCCTGGATGACACAGCAAAAAGAGTTGTTGGTGAACAACTGCTAATCATTAGGTTACTGAAAAGGCAGAAGTAAATTAAAAAAAAGACTTACTGTGCACCAGTTATTAGAAACTGGTGGAAAAAAGTAGGCTTTTATTACCACTAATCATTGGACCACAGTCCTGTCTGCTTTATCACATATTCTATATGGTATGTCTAGATTACAAAGTACAATGTGTTACACTTTCTGTGCTTTCTTCACTCCATTCATCCATTTCTAATGTAGCTAAAGATTGCTTTGATTAATTACAATTTGTACAGGTTTGGTAAATTTGTATCGCAATGTTCCTTGTGATACGAGGAACATTGTATCCATTGTAAATAGCAAGAATTTGGAGTGCTATTTTTTTGCACTACAAAAAATAGCAAAGGTACATAATTGATCTAACCAATAGAGGCATAGCTTCTTGGGGTGCCATTCATTTTGCTTCTTGGTCATTTCATATTTCTCTAGTTTTGATAGTTTTGTACAAACTCTGCTGCAGGACAGTTTGCCTCAAAATCACGTTTCGTGTTATTTTGGACTGATTGTGGGTTATAATCTATCATGTTTCATATGTACCAACTGACTCAAAACAAGATCAGAGACAAAAATAAATAGAAAAAAAATATTCCTCCACAATATAATGTCAGAAGATTATCCTGACCAGTGTCTCTTGATTATCTAACATCGCTTGCACAACAAAGATGACATTTTTGTCAAAACATTCTAAGCCATTTTGACATACATCGGACTGAACACATTTTCACAATCCTTGAAGAGCTTTGTACGATAAAATTATCAATGTGTATAATCTAGAGCTGTTCACTACTGACACTAAGTCCTACATCCTGTTGCTAACACCTGACTGGAACTCCTGAGCCCATAAATGTTTTTTTTGTTTGTGTTCCACATAATTATTGAAAAGTTAAATATATCTCAAAATAAGTAAATAAAACCATCTAAATAAAATTCCATAATTAAATCAAATCAAATTAAATTTTGTGTTTTCATGATTATCTCTTAATTATATTAAAAAAACAACTAACTGATAAGAAATGAAAGTAACAGGGATCAACAACACATGGCTAAACCCTGCAAATAAGTTTAGTAACTTTAGGTTTGTTTGAGTGACTAATTTTTCAGATGTTCTATTCTACATCTGCATAATATAGAGAGCAGTTTTCCTGAATACGGTCAAGGATTCGGAAGAATGTGTGTGTATCTTGATCATGGAGCTTATGCATAAAGACAGTTCAATATGTACTATACACAGTCAGATCAATGATTTTTCTTTTCTTCATTGATGCACTCAATAAATTTTTCTTCTTTCGGTGTAGGTAAAGGCGCCATGGCTGAGGTATCGACTATCGTCAGTGCTGTCAGGCAGTATCTACCAAAACCAGATGAGTCGTCACAGAAAACATGACGATGTCTTGCACAAAACAACTAGTCGATACGAACTATTACTAATACTTTCACTCTTTATTATCTGTCCCACATAGTTTCTTTATTGTCTGTTCGCTGGTAAAGAGGATGTTCTTGAGTCGTGTAACTAGTTGGAGCTGTTTTTCTGGTTAGAGCAGAGATCTAACCAGAAAATTACTTCTATGCTTATTTGCAACCAGTGTCAGTCAACAACAGTAAAAACCCAAAAAGAGAATGTGTGTATTTTAACTGCTCACTGTCACCTGGACTTAATGGAACCATATTACAGGGAGATCATTTCCATGCAGGGATCTTCTGACATCTCGACTCATCTTTTTTTATTATTATTTTTGTTTCAGAAGTAAAATAATTTCAATAAAATGCCATTCACTCAACATTTTAAACATGTTCATTTCTTATGTTATTGTTGCTTCGCTGCAGAACTTCTAGCTAAATGCATTGATTTCTATAGTTTCAATTTTTTCAATTTTTTTATGCAAATAAAATTTTATTAAAAAGTCATCATTTCATCAAATGTGGTTTTAAATCTGTAAAATTGGCTTCACAGAGAGTCAAACTGAAAACGTTGTGTGCATGTGATTGAACACAACCATTTCTCATTGGGAAAGATTAAATATTACACTGTTTGTCTAAAGACTATGCTTGTTTCAATGGAGTCCACCTTCATGATTTTAGTATAAATCCAGCTGTTCTCTAAAGGATGCTGAAGTTTGTTAAAAAACACAAGTGAACAAACCTCATCATGAAGATTAAGGACATGACAAAAGCTGCGGAAAAGTTTAAAGCAGAGTTTGATTCTAAAATCCGGATCTTTAAAACATCTCACAGAGCTCTGCTCAGTAGAAAGTGCATGGTACAACTGCAAACCTAGCAAGACAATGCTGAGCAAGGAGCGCATTAGTCAGAGAAGCAGCCAAGAGGCCTTTGAAGGCACCGCAGAAATTCACAGCAAAGGTAGGAAAATCTGCTGCCAGCACATCCATTACTCTAGTATTTCATAAATCTAGCCTTTACGGAAAGATATTTAAAGAAAGCCACCAAATGTATTGTTTACATTTTCAGTTAAGCCCTGTTTGAGTCACCAGGAACATGTGGCGACCCAAAGATGGTCAAATAAGGTCAAAATGTGTCGTGAAAATAACATTATCAGAAGGGCGAAACAGTGCTGAGGGATGGATGGAACAAAATACAATCCTGGATGAAAACCCGAGAGTTGCAGAGGTTCGCCTAACGGGGCCAATATGTAACCAAAGCTACAGTGGAATGGATCAAAGATATTCGTTATAAAAATTCAGTCCAATTTCAGACCAAGATCAAATTTAAGTGTCAGTGGAAAAAGACTTTGAATTGACATCAGTGGTTTCAGTCTGTAGATGTCCATGTCACACTTTTCAAATTTTAATGTTCATAAATTACTAGAATATCCAACAGGTTTTTAATAGTACACCAACCGATTTTAATTACTCTTTGTTTCTAAGATCAACAGTGGAAGAAAATCTCAAAGAGCATGACAGTGTTGGACTTGTTCACTGCTATGAAAATCCTCCATCTCCCAACAAACTGAGATGTACCAGACTGGAGTTTGTCCAGAGGATTTAGTGGATAGTGGTGAACTGAGTCAGACAATGGCTTGCTTACATCTGAGTGGAGGAACAATAACAATAACTGTCATTCTAGTAATAAACCAGAAGGACCCTCAAATTGCAATGGGTAATAACAAAGTCTATATGTCCACTTTTCACTAACATTACTATATGCCATACAAGAGTGCCTTATAAGATCAGATTTAAATTATTTTAGCTACCAACTCCATACTGCTTGACCTCTTGTCTGAAACAAATGTCTTCTTAATCTCACGTGAGACAACTCTGCTTTTGCTTCGTGTTGCTTTTCTCCAGACAGTTTTGTTTTATCTTGGTTTTTTAATCTTCTCGCCAAGTTGAGTGGGACTGGAGGGAATTTGCAAGGCAAATAACCAGGGGGGCATTGTTACTGTTGAGCTGTCAAGGTTGCTGCACATGGACCCATGTGAGTGGCTCCCTAAATGAGAAGCATCCTTCCCTGAGCCGTAACCTGTCCTGCTGTGATTGGCTGCTGCGCGGCTTTGTAATGAGGCCAGAAGAAAACGTGACGTCCACAACATACTAACGAGGGGAGGGTTTGAATTTACAGCCAGCAGGTGCACCATGTGAAAGAGATGAGTGTTGTCACAAGCGCAAACTTCAAACGGGTTCCTTTCAGAGCAGAATATTTTATCTGCGTGCAAATTTATTACAGGATGTCTCCCAAGTAAATGTTTACTCAGCATCTGCTATTTGTACAAAAATGACATAATTTATCTTAGAAAAATACATAGTGTATTTGTTTCAAACTTAGACATACAGCAATACACTATGAACTTCCAGGAGTATTATAAAGTAAAGTTAAGTTTTATCTACCATGTTTGTTTTTTTAAAACTATAAATTATTTTAGTTTTAGAGATTTAGTTTAGAGATTTGAAAGAAGCAACTGTTTCTTTATAAATAAAATTGCCCTACAGTAAAACTAACAAGTATTTTGCTGCTTACAGTTTTGTTGTTTTTGTTACATTTAAATGTTTTCCATCATCAAATAAATTTTAAATTGAGACAATAAGCTGAATAAATATGAAAAGTACTTCCAAGGATGATTTTATTTAGTGAGCTGAGATCACTATCCAAACTAACTTGGTCCCATGTGAAAAGTAATTGCACCTCAAACCTCATAACTTGTGCAATAGGAAATAAACAATTTTGAGTTTCAAGTTCACACAATTGAATTCCAAAACTTTTTGTCCTTTTTATATTTCTATGAACAAAATAGGTCTGACTTGTTTTGTGCTTTTGAGTCATTAGTGGTGAGCGTTATCATTCATGGAGCCCTTCAGCATTTAATATGTGTCTTGTTGTGGAAACTGAAACTTTTGTGGCTGCTGCAGGCCTTTTCCAGTAACTTGAGGAGTTTTCGCCTGCCTGGCTCCTCAGGAATTTGGTGTCAGTCTTTGATGGTTTCCTCCCTTTTCTGTCCCGTCTAGTTGGCCACTGCAAATTTATTTTTCAGCCAGAGATTAATGCTTCCAACAGTAATTCTAGAAACCTTTGGTGACTTTGCTATCTTTTTATATTATTATTGACTTTGATCCTGTAAGGTAGGGGTCTCTTTTCTGAAATGTTTTGGACAGTTCTCTGCTCACACTGTGCAACTAATAAAGCTCTTAATAGGTAGGATTGGGTGTGCCTGGAAACAAATGTCTGCTCTTATAATGAGATTGAACACTTTTTAAGATGGATTAGATACTCACTGCAGGCAAATTCAACAGTTTAATGAATTTGGATAAAATACTTAAATAATTAAATCGTTTTTGTTTAAAATAATTAAGTATTTACCTAATAAACATGATTCTGTTGTTGCTTCTAAAATGAAGAACTAAAGATGTAACTGTAGGATTTTACTTCTGATAGGTGAAGTGAGGGCATCAGTTATAAATGACAACTATGGTCATTTATCACTGCTAAATAAAACAGTTAGCTAAGGAAGAGTCCTGAGTTTTTTTGGGTTTTTTTGAAGGTGAGATGGTGTCCAATTTCAGACATGCTGGGGTTTTATAGTTTCTCCATGTGCTTTATGGAATGTCTTCTGTATTTACAGCAGGTTGTTCTAACCAGCTTCTTTTATTTTTACAACTGACACAAGCACCAAAGGTCAACAATGAAGAAACCCAGTGATTGCAGTTGGTTTAGACATGTTTATGACTGTGAAAACCCTCATCCTCATCTCCTAACAAAGTGCATGAACAAGTCTGGAGTTTGTCTAGAGAAGACAGACAAGACATCCACTAATGGAACTAAACTGCACCATATAAAGCTTAGACTCTGTGTCACCAATCTGAAATGAAGCAAAACTTCGCTGTTAAATAAATACATTTTCTTTATTTACTCAAGAGCTTAGTGGTTATTTGTGTTCTATACAGCTGCAAACTCATAGTGTTAGCTTGTGCAGCAAACAAAGCTCTCAATACATTTTGATGGCAGCAACCATTCCTCTGTTTTATCTCTTTAATCTTAACACAAAGTTGCTTAATGCCACCACATGTTTATTTTAGCTGTCTTAAAAATCGGCATTTGCTTTTTTGTCCCTTCAAGAGTGTAGGCTTGACAGAGTTTTATTAGTTGCATATTAATATGTGACAAGTTTGATAAATTTCTAAATGACGTGGTGAAAACTTGGGCTTCTTTCTTTGAACTGTAGAAGTAAAAAATGAATGCAAGAATTTAGTTTACATCCATCCATTGCAGTCCAGTCAGAGTCAGGTAAGTCAAATTCATCTAGTCCAGGCTTAATTATAACCCAACACAGTTAAGATTCAGCTGATCGATTAATGCCAGTTAATAAAAACTGAACCAGCAGCACTTTCTATAAAAACAAAATCAGAGACGCAAAGTGCAGACGGTCAAATTAAGCGAGTTTTAAAATGTAAAGACCAAAGAGGATTAACCACACTAACTGCATTAATACGTGAAAACTATCATTTAATTTAAAAAAAGACAACAAAGTCAAATATGTATATTTTTTCACATAGTAAAAATACATTTAACAATATTATTTTATTACAGGAGCTGCCTTGATGCCTGAGATGTTTTATTTATTCTTTTGCTCTTGAACCCGGCATACTCATCTGATTAAAGTCTGACTTCCTAATCTGACATGAAGGGACCTGCCCAAGCAGGTTGCATTGCAAGTTACAAGTAGGTGTCAAGTCTTTTCATCCAAGCCTCAAGGCATCCTTAAAGTTAAAATCTTGTACTTATGAGTCTTAGATAAGTAATTTGACCAAACATGAAATATAGTCTGTGCAATGATATCTTTGAGGTTTAGATTACTTTAAACAGCACAGAGACCGGTCACACAAACCATGTAACCTCATGAATAAATTAACAAGCAAAAAATATTCATAGCTGTTAAGATAGCAATAAGCATGAGTCATCATTTTTTGTGTCAGTTTGAATGTCAAAAAGAAACCTCTCCACTTTAGTTCTCACCTAACAGGTTTTTCTAACTGAAACATATTTATGGTTTAAACTGTGCCAGCAAATAAAAATATCTTATTTTAATTCTGGAGATTATGATTATCTACAAGCCAAAGATGGCACACAAACGGGACAAGTCATGTGGATACTTTAATAAATAAATAAAGTGTATTTTAGCATAATAGTCTCATTAACCTAATCTGACTGCTTTTCTTTTGTGACATACTTTATGTTTGGCTTAAGATATAAAGTCTTCTCAAATCAAAGGCTTCAAATTCAAGTCAAATCATAAGTAATTGGTGTGAAAGTCAATTCCTTAACAAAATCATCAAGTTGAGTCTAAAGTCACAACATTTGTGATTAGTCTGATTCAATTCTGAGTCCCATGACTTGAGTCCACACCTCTGTTATCTATTGTTGCTCTCATAGACGGACCTATCTCTTGATGACGCTAGACTAGCTTGTGTGTCTACACTGGCTCTGCTGTGTTTTACAGGTGAGGCGGAAAGGTTTAGTTTACAAACCTTTTCTTTTAGTTTACATGCAGTTCCTCTCTTTTTTATCCTGTTAACAGACTGATGTTGGTTTCACTTGTCTAAGGACTCAAGTTTCAGTGCTGTTTACCCGCTAGCCTAGGTTTACTCACGGCACACTTTGCATCTTGAGGTGATCACTGATACATATAAAGGCCTCTCCGAATTATACAGAAAGTCATTTTTGCATAAGTGGGGTTGATTATCTGCTAAAAAGATTTTATTCTTTGAACCAGTTTTTTTCCCTCAATGAAACTGTTTTTCTCTTTATATAGGTTTGTATTGGAGATTGTCTATCCTAATCATGGCCTCTTCATTTGCTTTGACAGCTACTAAATGCAAATAAATAAATAGTTTGAATCAATTCCTCAGTAAACAAAGCCTCAACTGAGACTTTTTCAAATTCATAGTTATGCTAGTTCCTGTTGGCCTGTTACATTAAATTGTAATGATATATATTTAACCTAGCTGTTGCTATGTGACAAAACATGAAAAAGTGAGAAGTAAACTTTTGCAAGGCACTGAGAATGTACAATCATGTCACAAAATACTTTTAATCCTTTACACTTTTAATCCTTTAGAGAGACAGTTATCCACGTAAAGGGTAATAATATCCTTTACAGTTATATTTCCTACGTGAATTAATTCCTTTCACATGAACATTAATAACAACATTCTTTTGATCTCACGCAACATGAGTCATCATTTATATGCACTTGCGAAACAAGTTCTTAATTCCCCAGAAGTGAATCTTTTCGCTTCAGTTGCACCATTTTTGTTTTGTTGTGTTTGTTCCACTGCTGCTCAGATAGTGATATTTTATCTCAGTTTATCTTACTTCTCACCAAATCCAGGGGCGCTAGAGAAAATTTGCTTTGCAAATAAGCTGCGGTGGGTGGGTGGGGGGGGTGTTCATTGTTACTGTTGAGCTGTTGAGGTTGTGGCACATGGAGCTGTGTGAGTGGCTCCCTAAATGAAAAGCATTCCTCCCTGAGCCATAACCTGTCCTGCAGCTATTGGCTGGTGGAAGATTCAGTTAATGAGGCCAGAAAAACATGACATCAACTGTATATTCAGAGGAGGGGAGTGTCAGAGCGGCCTTGGCAGAGTCGTGGGAGTTGGAAGCCAGCAGGTGCGATGAATAGGAATGAACAAAATGTTCCTACAACTTGAGATGAATCACAAAAATTTCACGGGGAGTGCATTCAGAGGTGATGTGGAAGAACTCAAGGTCAACGTTTGAAAGACAAATCAGTTTTTCACTGCAGCTATCGTATCTTATCAGTGGATGTCTTGACAATGTATTTCAAAAAACTATAGGATTTATCCTACGGCCACACCGGGTTATCATACCACTTGAAAAATATAGTCCTGCTCTAATGATTTAGTTTTTTCCTGCTATCAGTATTTTACCACACACAAAGTGACAGCATTAAATTCATAAATTTAGAAAACGCTGCTCCATTGCCTTGCAAAAGCATCTATTTATTTTTACGGTTTTAAAATGATCTTTTATGCACCCTGGGCATTGTAAAATGTACAGAATTAAAATTGGAAACAAGGGAGATATTGCTGTGTAAGGACTTAAAATCTGCACAGTAGACAGAGACTACCTTTCTGGGTACATCCCATATAAGACAGGCACCATTCCTGAAACTCGTTTTGCCACTTCAGTATTTGGAAATCGAACATGATGTACTCTCTAAGCTAGTTGACTCATCCTTTGGATGAGTTTGTTTTGTTGAAATATTAGGTAAACGACTCAGACATGCCTTTGAAAAGGTCCAAGATGGTGGAGGAATGGCAGCCATTTTATTCCCTTTATCATGAATAAAGAGTGTGTGCAAAAATAGTAAAGAGATAACATAAAAAAAACTTGGTGCACCATATCTGAAACTTATTTTGGAAAAGTGGATATCTGAAATTCAGACACGCTTTACTCTTGAAGATAAACTAGTGATTTTAGATAAAGAAGACATTTTGACCTCAAAGGCCCCTTAAGAAACAGAAACACTATTTAACTGCAGCATTCTAGGAAAAACTAAAAACAGAATGGATAATAAATCTTTAAACTCACTAAAGTATGTACACTTCTTAAATTTACAAGCACAGAACACATTATTTATGGTTAACAAATTTCCACATTTCAATATTTTAAAATAAAACACAAAACGTTTTTTTTCTGTTATCACAAAAATTTTCACAGCAAGTAAATGTTCAAATCATCTACAAGCAGCAGGAAATTTGGATTTTTATCACTTAAGGCCATTTCCTACTGAGAAACTATGATAAAAGCTGCTTTATCAGTAGAGCAGATTGACTATGTTAGTAAGTCAAGTGTCAGTGTGCGCGCACATTCAGGACCACGTGCTGCCTGTGAGACTGATGCAACTCAAACAGTCTCCAGGCTCATCATGCTGTTTGTGGCCTCTGGGAATCTAAAGGAGGATTTCATCAGAAACTGCATCCTGAGAGATCACCTGCTCAGTTCCCTGTGTCAACACAGCTCACTTTAAAGGCTTCGGAGAGATTGAAAAAGGTAAACGCATCCTGGATTCAGTCAGGAGAAAGTAGAAATAGCTGTGGTTTATCAGCACTTTTTCTGTTTTCAATAGGATATGTGACAATATAGGCACAGAAGAAAATACAGCTAATGCAAAGTTACTGTTTTTGGTTCCAATATAAAATTGTAAATACGCAATTACGCATAGCTACACTATAAGGAAAATTAGCAGCAATATGGAGCTTCTGGATTCGGTTTGCTTTTCTCCACCAGAATATGATTAATGTTGACAAGAAGAAAAAAAACACACCCAAAAACTCCACCAGAATATGATTAATGTTGACAAGAAGAAAAAAACACACCCAAAAACTGGGACGGGAACACTTTTTAACCTGCTACAAACAACTCAAATATTGTTTTTTTTTAATTATTTTTATAAAATCTACATAGGTCAAAATTTGACAAACAAAAAACAAATATATAAATCTCTGATATTTCACATATTCACTTTTTCAGAACAAGTTTCAGATATGGTGCCTCCTTAAATCCAAATCTCTGATCTCTTGATCGAGTTGCACCATATGCCTGACGACTGTATGCACTTTTTTTTTTTACGTTGTATGTTTGAAGATTTGTCCCTGGATACCTTGTGTTGGTAAGCCGTAGGCTCTAATGCCATGGTAACTGGAAATAGGGGAGATGGGAAAGAGCTCGGCAGGGGAAACAAAACCCCTGGCACATCAGACAAACCCCCCCATCTTCTACCTGCAGAGCCACTGGGACCGATGCAAGACACCCACTTGTCTAGACTAAACTGTGACAGCCCCTGTGGGACACATAAATTAGACTCTGGCTCACAGGTGAAAAAGGGAAAAATGATGCAAGAGCAACAGTAAATTGACTCATTTAAGGGTTAAATCAAGTGAGCAGTGGAATAATTCAGCCTCTTTTTAAAACATCTCATCAGTCGTTTCATATAAAACCAAACATGACAAGAAAACTAATTTTAGCTTCTTTGACCTGAATGAGGAGACGAAGTTGCTTCTTTAGATTTTTTGGACACACCGATGAGAAATGAAAAGTGGGTGATGACATGTGATAGCAGGTAAAACCCTGTTTGTTTGCACCAATGACACACTTGATTTTAACTTTGGTCAGCTAAAGTCAACCATTAACTACGTTGAGATGAGCTCAACAAATGGGAAAACACAACTTTCTTTCAAAAGGGTTCAAGACTTTCACAGTATGTTTTAATTTTAAATTTAGACGTTTGTTAATCTTGGTTCTGCTGAGAAATAAACTCAAACTTTCGGGTTTGGCGCATGGATGTTTTTATAGCAGCTGTTTTGAAACTGAGAGTAACTCTGATGTTAAGCATAGCTGCACTTTTAGGTTTATAAATGTCATCAGGTTTTTAGGTGCCATGCAGTCATTTTTTTCATCAACACACCCATTTATTTACTGTAAGAAACATTATTTTTGGAAAAGACACAGTGAATTATTTTATCAGATAGTGGTGCAATAAAAAACTAAAAACAAAAAAAACTAGCGATTTGTTTAAGAATTCATATTCTTTACAGTTCATATTCTTTGAAGTGGTGCTACAGCCTCAGCTTCAATATATTTTACTGGAATTTTATGAAGTAGGTCAACACGTAGTGCATAAAAGGAAAATTGCACATTGTTTTCAAAAACTGTTACATTTATATAGAGCCACATTTCTAAACAATACCCCTATTCAAGATCCAAGCTAGCAAGTTTGCTTCAGAAATAATTAACAAAAGTTAGCAAGTAGAATCCAATTGTATCAGACTAAGGACAAAGACAAAGGTTCTGGGGGCCTTGGAGATTAGTTGGAGTACATTTGTGAACAAACACCATCAAGAGGACCTACGGTATGCTAGCCAACAGAGATAAAGTTGAAGAGAGTGGAAAATCACTGTTGGGTTATGAAACAATCATCTGTCCATCCATAGGCTGGTGCCTGTCTCCAGTGGATAATGGGCGAGACGCTGGACAGATCACCAGACCACCAAAGTGCAACACAGCCTTGCAAACAGATGCCTAAGAACAATTTGGAGAGAGCAATAACAAGAGTCATGTTTTTAAAGTGGAGATGAGCCACATATGCACAGGGAGAACATGCAAACTCCATGATATTTGAACCCATAAGGCAAAAATTTAAAATGAGGCATCCTGACCAGATGCCCGAGCCACCTCAACTGGCTCCTCTCGACGTGGAGGAGCAGCGGCTCTACTTTGAGTC
>CAEGAF010188282.1:0-13382 GCA_903067075.1 Micropoecilia bifurca | reverse complement strand
AAGCCTGATGACCTGGTGAAGCAAGCAGTGAGGGAACAAGGTGACAGTTGGATGTTACGATACTTGAGGATGAATATTGATTTTTTTACTAGGAAAGAAAATACCGACATATATCATGATATTGATATTATTAAACAGCCCTAGAGACGATACAGACCATCAGCCTCCTGCCAGACCAGCATGGAGGGAATCTCAGGTTCTCCTGACCTCAACCAGAAGCTCGCCGTCCTTTAACCCTAAACAGGCTCACCTGGCCAATTCCATCTATAAACAGCTTCATGGCTCCAAGCTCACTGGATGTTCAGCTCCTTTGTCTCCCCTTCACACCTGACTGGGGAAGCTGGACCTGAATAACTACCTCAGGTGTGTTAACTGGCTGGATGGACTGTGTGACTGACTGTCACTCTAACCAATGGAGCAGCAAAGGCAGGACTAAGGGCAGTATTTTTCCTTGGATTACATTTGCTCACATAAACTATATTTTAATGTCATCAAACTCTCATGTTTTAGTTGCCATAAGGCAGAATGAGAATTTCATGAAAGAAATGAAGGATCCATTTGGTCTAAATGCTTGATTACAGAGTTAAGAGCGTAAACAAGCACTAAGCTGTGACTTCATTCCTCCATTTTCTCTGCTAACTGCCACTTCCTGCCTGCAGCAGGTTCTGCTGAGTATCAACAGGAACGAGAATCTGGGTTATAGCTGGACTTTCTTATTGGTACCAAAGAGGAGTTGAAACATTAACATGTCAGGAGGACCAGATCCATAAGACGTTTCCCAGGTGACATGTTGGTGATCCGTTTACAGCTGTTGTCCCCAGACTGAGTTTAATGTCGGCTCGTTTTGCTCAGTTCAGGTTTGTCATGTAGAAACTGGGTCATTCGGTCCAAAGTTCTCCAAAAAGTCAACAAACTAATTCATCCGAGTTCATTTGTGCACAAGGTTTTACTCTGACCAGGTTCGAACATTTCCACCAAAGTGGGCGGAGCTACACTTGTTTTATGGTTTATGGTTTTTCTGTCTTTCCACCATAAACTGGATGGTGAAGTTTTCAGCCTGGAGTTTTGAGTTAAACCTTTATTTTCATGGATAGTTTTGTTTCATAACCCATTTTATTTATTTCTGTTTATTTATTTTGGATATTTCAGTTGTCTTCCAGTTTTAAATATTAATTTGAATTTAAAGTTTGCTGATCTTTGATAATGTGTTCTTGCATTATTACATTATATGAATTTAAAATGGTCTCACAGCAACAATGAGTTATTGTATCCGTTTGTAAAGAACCGGGTCGGTTCTGGTGCCGTCTCTGTTCCTGTTCCTTATTGATCTCGACTGTCTTTCCTCCTGCAGGCAGCGGGACAGGAGTTGCTCTGAAAACTCCAGCAGCCAATCGAGTAACAGCGTTTCCAGCGTTAAGGTTGCTCCAGGGATGACCTCCAACAACGTGTACAAGGTCAACCAGGGTCACGACAAGAAGGAACCGGCCGGCTCGTCTCTGCAGAGCCCAGAGAGGCGAGTCGGCGGGCTGAGGGTCGGCGGCCCGAACCCGGGAGTCCGAGGTTCTCCCAACGGCGGAACCGGCCACAACCTGATGGCCGACCGCCAGCTGCCGGCCTACGGACAGCCGGCCGGCATCGAGTGGAGCAAACCCGGCTCGGCCGAACTCCTGCGGGGAAACATCGGTGGCACTTCCACCAAATTCCAGGGCCTGGGTTTGTATGACCACAAGCCCACCTTGTTCCAAAGCTCTCCAAGCACAAACCTGAACCTCAAGGTCCAGACGCCGTCGCCCGGCAACGAGCCCAAGCTGCCCCCGAAGCAGAGGGCGCCGAGCGGCCAGTTCCACAACATGATGGCCGACAAGCTGCTCTTCTCCTCCAAAGACAAGGACGCCTTCAACTTCCGGCGCTCGCCGTCCCCGCTGAGCTCCTCGCCGTGGGGGGGGCCAGAACTCTCCCAGCCTGAGCCGGAGAACCAGCAGGGCCCGGCGCCGCCGCTGCCGCTGCCGCCCACGTCTCCGCCGGGACACATGAGCCGCCAGGACCAGAAGCGCATGACGCTCGGCCACAGCAAGCTGGACCTGGTCAACCACTACAACAAGCTGAAGACGAAGCAGGTTTACAGCCGCTTTGAGCTGAAGAGCAAGAACTGAGGGGCCGTCTGCGTCCTGCCGCACCATTCAGACTCACAGGGGTTTTCTGGAACTTTCTGTTAACGTCTTTATTATCTTCCACAGCCGGAAAACTCACGGAGTCGGCCATTTTGGCTCTGAATTACGGTTCGGTTTCCCTCCTGAACCGGAAATAAGGACCAACTGTTGGTTTCAACAGGGGTGTTCAAAGTGCGGCCCAGGGGCCATTTGCAGCCCTCTGAGGGATTTTGTGGCCCCCAACCTCAATCCAAACATGGACACGTTTTCATCTTGTAGAGCAAGTTTTTTAACAGGTTTGCTTTTTATTCTTTTTTTACAGATGTGTAACATCTTATAAAAATATGAGGTACAAAAAAATAGATCCCTCTTATATTATCAACTTTTTTGCATTTGTTTTACCTTTGCAGTAACTGGAACCACAAACATTGATCTACTTTTACTCACATGCGAAACATTCAGCCCAAATAAGAAAACAGTCAAACTTTAAAAGTCAGAAACTGTCTTATGATGATACAATAATGCAAAACCTTTTTGTCTCTAAAATGACTTAAAATTTCACTTTATTAATGAACAGATACATTTAAAAAAGGCTCAAGAAGTTTGTTTTAAAATACTTTTGCAGCCTCCAAGTGTTGGCAAAATGTTTGGACACCAGTGGTTGAAAGAGATTTTTCTGTATTTGGATTATCTAATATAAAGTTTATTCTCTAGAAAAATAATCAGTAAATCATCATTTACTGTTAACTCATCTCTGGAAACAAGGGGGCGCAGCAACAAGCTAACACTGGATTAAACCTTTAACACCTTTCTCTAGATGTTGTAAATAAATCTTATGATAATTTCACAGATTTTATTTTAAAACTTATTTTAGCTGCCCCTCCCCTAAGCGTTACCAGCAATCTGAATTCAAGATATTTTAAAGTCTTGAAATCTTCAAAAAGTCAGGAAATGTAAGAGTCTGGTTGAAATTGTTCCTGTTGAGTTACCGCAAGATACCGCAAGATAAAAAATAAAAAACAGCAGCAATGATATGGGTAAAGTTATTTGCAAGTCAACTAAGTACATTGAACCCAGAAAACATTAGTTCCCAACATTAGTGCAAATGAAAATAGAAATTCAGTCAGAAATAAAATGTGTTTCCCATTGTCAACAAGCCGCTAAACCACAAATAAGGTCAAAACGTAGAACAGAGCGTCAACAAATATACAGATGTAATCAACTAGAAACAAGAAATCTGCCTGATGAGGCTGATTTCAGCCAGGAAATAAAATTACAAATAATCCTTTGAGGTTTTTGTATATCATCATGTATATCATATTAATGCACTGTAAAACCTTCCACGGTTGAAACTGGCACAAAAAATTGTTCTGTGAATAAAGTCAAAATATTAGGATTAAGCCATAAAACATTTAGTTATAACAACACAAAAAATGTTGTAATACAATGATAAAGTTGTTTGACAGAATTAAATTTTATGAAACTCCTACATGAAAAATAATTAACATTTAAAATGAGGAATGTTGAACATCTTGAAGTTATGTTTGGTATCGATTTTACAAATTAGAAAATATTTAATCTTTTATCACATCAGCATCAAGTAGTTATTGGTATTTGGAAAGAAACACCTGGACCTGCTGAGCTGCTTCCATCAGATCCTGAAAACTTTATCAGTTTTTTCTCATCTTCATTCTGCTGATTTCTGGACTTTATTCTCATAATTAAAAATCCTCAATGCTCCATCGCAGCTTCAGTTAGAGGCTGGAAGCTAAGAGGCACAAAGATTCCAAAGTTTGTTTTTCTTTTTTATTTCAAATTATATTTTTATTCAATTTTAGCAACAGCCAATTAACCGTTCCAGCATAAATCTTACTAAGTTAGCAGGAAGCAAAAACAAATCTAATGGGTTGCAGCATCAGTGTGTCGTCCAGACGCACAGCCGAGTCCAAGGAAATAGAAAAATGATTTAAAAAATGATTCTGTACATAAAAAGAAAAAAAATATTTACCACAATTAGCAATTGTACCAATTAACTTCGTCACCACACTAAGAGTTGAGAGGTTTTCAAATTGAAGTGTCTGTAGGGCGTTTTAATAATCGCTCAGCATCTCTGTCCCATAATTCCTTGCTTCTGTCTGTACTAACACATGAGGTTCACCTGCAGCGTCTTCATGTTTCAGAAGGAAGCAGGAAGGAAATGAGGAGCTTTCAGTGTCTCAAACAAATCGCCTCTTGAGCTGCATGAAGCTTTTCAGCATCTTCTGAGACTCTGGCAGGAATTAGCCAGGAATTATCCAGTAACCGTGACTCAGCCGGTGGTAGATGGGACCAAACCGGTCAGTAAAAACAGAGAAACGCTACAGACCCATTACAATCTGCTCTGCACAGGTTTCATTCTGTTGTACCGCAGCAGCGAAGCTACAGGCAGCATGTAGAGGAATCGACTTTATGTCCTGCAGCGTTGGTGCAACTTTTCTAGATATCGATAATAACATCTAACGGGTTTAATCTCAGGATTAGTAATGAACATTAATCAGCATAGAGTTTGATTCTGTTTTCCACCTTTTATTTTCCCAACTTACAGAAAAACCTTGTTGGGCGTCGGGATAAAAACGTAGAGAAGGAAGAACCGTTCCACTCAGTCTGATTGATCAGATTTATTCTTACTATTATCATTAAATAATTATCAACTGTTTTATTTTTTATGTGTGTGATGTGGAACCAGAAATCAAGCTGTTTATCTGCAGTTTTTTTGGTTGTGATCATAGTTTCCTGGTGCCTTGATCATCCTGCCTTAAGGTTTACAGCCACGTTTCTGACCAGCTGCGTCTCTGACCACCTGGGTTGGGTCCAAACTCCAGGTTTCCTCCTGTCCGGCGCAGAAGCATCAGCAGAATAAGACCTGAAGGTTTCAGGGGTTTTTCTTCCCAGCAGCTCTGCTGTGATGTTGTATAAAACACTGGTTTCACTGGGTTGCTTCTCAAATCTCCTTTCATATCCAGATTTGTATAAAACTTATTGAACTGTTTCTACCTGGAAGTTGTAGGATTGAAACCCGGCGATCGTCAGCCGGGGTTTAACATCAGGGCTTTAACCGCGGCGTCGAGCAATAAGGAATGATGTTGATCCTGTTTTGTGTTTGTTTACGACCTTTTTTTGTAATTTGTATTGCTTTTTTTCTTCCTTTATAACTTTCAGTTGAAATGTGTCAGAATGTGCAGCCATCAGTTTGTCTTGTTTGGCTGAATAATCTGTTTATTGTACATATAAAAAAGATTTCTGATTATTTTGTGTTTAACAATTATTATTAATGGAAAAATGTGAACTTTTAGCTTTTGTTAAAGTTGGTTTTCTTTTTTAAGATGAACAAATTTGAATAAAAACAAAAAGCTGATGAGTGTTGGGTTAAATGTTTGTCGTCTTTGGACTCCAGTTCTTTGTTCTTCTAGCTTTTGGAGCCACTTCCTGCTCAAACTCTGACATATTCAGGGTTTTTATGCAGATCTGCCACGAAACCTGCAGGTTCTGTTGCTGACGGGTTTCAGGTTTTACATTTGGACCCGTCTTTGTCGGTTCTGGTCTCAGTATTCCTTCCTGAACCTCAGATTGTATGTTTTCCTGTCAGGAGGGTCAGATTAGGAACAATGAGCAGCGAGTCCCAAAGCTGACAGAACAATGAAACGGGCCGAAACGGGTCCAAGGTTATTACAGCTCTGGGGTTTTTATTTTAGGTTTTTTATCTTAGGTTAGTTTTATTTAGTTCTGGCCAGTTGAGTTAGTTTTTAGAGTGCGTCTGCTAGTTTATATTAGTTAAATATTGTTTAGTTTTAGTCCATTTTTTATTAGTTGTATTCATAGTTGGGTGGCAACTAGTTACATTTACTTGAGTAACTTTTTGGAAAAAAATTATTTTTATGACTATTTTTTACTATGTTGTACTTTTACTTGAGTTATTTTATAATGAAGTATTTTTATTCTTACTTCAGTAAAACTTCTGTATATTTTCTACCCACTGAATAAAACACAAATGTTTTTTAACCAAAAACTCACCAGACATACACCTGCAGTTTTCCTTAAAGTTTCATAAGTTTTATTTTGAAAAAAAAATTGTTTTTTTTTGTCGGTGCTATTTGCATTAATCATTTGCATTTTGGTCTTTAAAATACCATCATTTCCACATAACTTTATACTTTCAAATATTGATTTTATTGATGTTTTGATCAGTTACTCAGGACTTAAGTAGACATTTTACCAAATATTTTCTTACTTTTGAGTAAAACTACGTTGAAGTTGTTCTTCTCTTAATTGAGAACAATATTCTGATCCACCTCTAGTTATGGTAGTTTTTAATAATTTGGTTAATGTTTAGGTGTAGAACTCAACAAGTATTGAATTGTGATAATTTATAAATCAATAGGGTAACGAATACTTAACAGAAGAAATCATTTCCAAAATATACATTCAATTTTTGTTGAACAACCAACTGACTGGAGTTTTCTCTCAGCTTTTTTTTTATTAAATATTTTGAACAATTGATTCAAAATGATAAGTTCATTTTTTTAGACATCAGGAGCTGTACACTGTGTTTGCTTTTCATCATTTGAAGGTTTTTCTCCCAACATTTTATGTCGGCATTTGGTGTAACTTTTACCAGGAGAGAATGGAGTCCTGTAATTTGCCGTGATTTGGCGAGATTTGCCGTGATTTGCCATAATTTGCCATGATTTGCCGTAATTTGCTGTGATTTGCTGTAATTTGTCGACAGCTGATGTAAACTGCCTGTGTGGAGACGGGGGAATTATTTCACATCAGTTTGAAAGACAAATATATTCAAAAACACAAAAAAGGATATAGAAGCTATAATTCAAGTTAATTTCATAAATGAACAACATAGTTCTGGTTAGTTATAGTTTTTCCCCATTAATTACCGTTTTTATTTATTTCTGTTAAAAAGTTTTCTCAGTTCTTGTTATTTTGTTAACTATAATGACCAGGTCATTTCTCAGATGGAAAATGTTTGAGTGACAGAAGCAGAAGAGACGCCATCAGCTGACCTCAGCAAAGTCTGGGTTGCCCCTAGCAACCAGAGTCCGGCACCAGTCCAACCAGTTCGGTTCAGAACTGGTTGGACTGGTGTAGTTCAACACCCATCAGGGTTGCTACTGGTTTTCTTCCAGTGTCAGCAGCGTCAGTGACTGTGAACTGGAACCATCTGAGATCAGATAGGTGAACCCAGTGGGCCCCAGTACCTGGGAGCCTCCAGAACCAGTGAACACCAGTTTAGATGATCCGGCAGCATTTCCTCACGTGCAGCTGGCCGTTATCTGCAGGATGCAGCAGGTTTCCGGCCTCCTGCCTGTTTCTGCTGCGACTTGCAGCCTCTTTGTTCTTCCAGGGATTTGCTGGTCGCCTCCCGGCTTGAATCGACTTTTGGGTCGCCTCCAGGGTCGTCGCCTCCAGGGTCGTCGCCTCCAGGGTCGTCGCCTCCAGGGTCGTCGCCTCCCGGGTCGTCGCCTCCAGGGTCGTCGCCTCCAGGGTCGTCGCCTCCAGGGTCGTCGCCTCCAGGGTCGTCGCCTCCAGGGTCGTCGCCTCCCGGGTCGTCGCCTCCAGGGTCGTCGCCTCCAGGGTCGTCGCCTCCAGGGTCGTCGCCTCCAGGGTCGTCGCCTCCAGGGTCGTCGCCTCCCGGGTCGATGCTTGAATCGACTCTTGAGTCGCCTCATTGTGTTGCCTTGAGTCGAGTGCACAGGTGCAGCCCTGACCTTGTCCAGATTTAGGTTCTGATATTTAAATAATCTGATGATTCAGGAAAGTTGGACTCAATGATTCTGGGATTTGTTCAAATGGAAGGTCGATTTAAAGGGCCAGTGTTATGTGTTTTCCAGGTACATTTTATAGCATCATCAAGTAACAATGTTACCTTCAGTTGTTACTCAAATGCTTTAAATATCAAGTATTACATAAAAGAGATTTGAGTTGAAATTGGGCCTCTGTCTCTTTAAGAAGCTCCTGCTCTTTCTGAAGCTCCGCCTTCAGGATGTCATCCCAACATGGCTTCTCTATTAACACTTTAACAACATCTTTACCAGAGTTACTCTGAGCAGTAGCTCCTATAATGAGCTCAGCAGCTCCACCAGGTGTTTGCTAATTGCTGCTGGCTAGTCTGAAGGAGCTGAGTGGGGGAGGAGCTGCACCTTGGAGGCGGGGCTAAACCCACCCAGCTGTTTTACACAGCTGAATGGTTGCCATCGAGATTAAATCTGCTCTTTGCAGGGCAGAGTTTCAGATGAAGAAAAAAACCTCGACACATAAGCAACATATAGACACAACAGGCCAGGTGCGAGGAGGAGGTGTGACCTGCATTTGGGTTCATGTGAGTTATGTGTGTCTCAGACCATGAACCTTGACTGAAGCAAGCGATTTATCCATGATTGTATGTGAATAAGATGTCGGGTTCACCACAAGCGTAAACATTTCAGTACCACAGATGTTCCAGGGAGGGGAAGGCAGCAGAACCGCCCCTTTAAGAAATCCTGTTAGCAGAGGCTCATATATCTGTTGCTTTAGTTTGTATGTTGGACAAACTAAAAACCTTTTTTGAAATTGTATTTTTTGTTGCGTATTCATTACCTAATCTGTGTTTAAATAATCACATTGTAATACTTTGACCTTTCTGAATTCTGCAACCAAAATCAAAAAATAAACAATATTAAACTAATGGCTAATACAGTCAAACTAAAAACAGATAAAAGGTCACAAGAAAATAAAGCTAAACATTTATGAAGAAGCTCAAACTGAAAACCTGCAGCTGAAACTGAAACTGGGTTCTGATGGTTTCTGGTACCAGGATCGGTTCTGATTCCAGTTTCAGCCACAGAGGAGTCATGCCGGTTTCATCCTGGAGTTTCCAAACACATTCCTGGTTTTCCGGGATGATTCCTCGGCTTTGTTTGTTGTTCAACGGCTTTTGTTCAGAGGGAATTTCTTCATACCGGCGGCTTAACGCCAGAACCCGACCGAGATTCAGAACCACAGAGTCCAGATGGAGACTAAATACAATGAACTCTGATCAAACAGTAAATACATTAAATAATCAAAGATTAAACAGCTTAAAACAGGAGTTTAAGGACTGAGAAACTTCATCAATCAGAAATTTTACTTTTCATTGGGTACAAATAATAAACAATTAAAGTTTATATTTTAAACCTAAGTTTTAATATAGTTTTAATACGTTTGATGTGAACAAACTGCTTAGTGTAAAATTGAATAATTTGTGTCTTCTATTAGCCACTTTTACTTATTTATTAATGATATAATTTTGAACTTAAGAAAATAAAAAACATCTAATGAATCCGAAATATCACAGAAAATATTGTTTATTCTTTACTTATCCTCATCTTAATATTAAGTTATGAATATCTGTGATTTTATTCCATGTTTGTGGTTTTTTATCTGTTTTCCTTTTCTATGTTGCGGTTAAATAGTTTCTATTTTATTAAATCTATTTTAATTTCACATTAAATACTTTATTATGATTTTAATTTAAAAGCGTTCTAGTTTTTATCCTTGTTGTGTCTCCTCCTCATCATCATCTCCAGTTTGTTTCCGTCTGGTTTGATCTGCAGCAGAAAACTTGGTGCTGAGTGAACAGAACCGGGCCGGCGGTCCGGTCAGGTCCGGTCCGGTCCGGTCGGGTCGGGTCAGAAATAGAAGGCCGGGTTCCCCGCAGGGTGCGGTCGGCGGATTGGACCATCTGTGGTTTGGACCTTTGTTGCAGTGGAATAAAGAGATTTATTAAAGGGATCAAAGCTCATCTGGATCAGGCTCCAAACAGAGACGAGTCACCAGGAGAAACAGAAAAGAAGAAATAAAAGGTGGGAAATAAATTATTAATCTCCAAAAAGCAACAAAAGAAAAATAAAGTCTGTTTAAGTTAAAACTCTCTCTAACTAAAAAACCTCCTCAAATAAAGTTTGATTGGGAATAAATTAAAGAATCCAATCTATTATTATTGTGTTTAAAATAAAATCTGACTCAAAAACATTTCAGATCTGATTTCTCCTGTTTTCTCTAAAAATGAGTCTCTTTAGATTTGATCTGTTTTTTCTTTTCTTTTCATCACATGAGCTCAGTGAAAATGGACCGACTCGGTTCTGGTTACCTGGGCTGATGTTCTCCTGATCTGCCTCTGTAGGACAAACTGGTCTCTTCTCCCCACTTTCTTCTCCTACTACTCTCCTTTCAGCTTTTGTTGCTGTTATTTCATGTAGTTTTTTGTTTTCTTTGGGATTTTTCTGTAGAAGCTACGCCTGGTCTGGCATGATGCTGCCGTCACCTGGTCGTTCTGCCTCTCCTGCTGTTGATGCTTTATTTTTTATTAACATAGACAGTTATGTTAAAAACATAGACAGTTCTCCTGCATCAGTTTGTCGGTTCCTCTGTGTCTCTGTTTTGTCTCAAACCTCCAGTCGCTCAGACTGACTCTGGTTCTGGTTCTGGTTCTGTTGGGGGTTTCTTCCGGTTAAAGGAGAGTTTTTCTCCTCCACTGTCGCCACATGCATGTTATGATTGAGAAAATGTATGGAGCTAAATTGAGGCCATGAAGTTTGTTCAAAAGAAAGATAGAAATTGAAGCTTTAAACCTAAGAAAATTTTCTTTTGTGTCAAGTTTTTTTTTCCAGTTTCAAACTTTTTCAGTTTCAAAATAATATTGCAGTTTCAATCTTTTCTTGAGTAAAATGTTGTATTTACTTATCTATTTTTTTTTTACATTTTGGCCCCAGCTTGGCTCTATAGAAATGCTGTAAAGTCAATGGCTCCATGAAACCTTTCAGGTTAAACTGAATAGTAAACCAAGCTTAATAAATACAATCATTTGGACCAGATGGATATTTTTATTGAAATGCCTTTTTATTTTTAGATCGTTGTGAATCTAAACAACAATCTTTGGCATTTTGACCTGGACTGCATTGATGAATGAGTCTGTCCTGGAACAATCTGTGCCAAATGTCAAGCAGAATCTGAAGTTGGGTGTTTTGAAACTCAGAGCTTCAGTAAAGCTCCCCTCATTAATCTTTGGTGCTGAAAACAAAGCAGCAGCGTCACAAAGCAGCAGAACTTCCTGCCTTGTTCTTTGTGTCTGCAGCTGCTGTCCAGCCTGGATTCCTCACATCCCAGCTGCATGAATCACATCCCAGCAGGTCACACCTGAGACAGGTGACCCAGTGAGTCAGAGAGTCACAGAGCCGGAAGACTCCACCTGCACCAGACTGCCGCCATCTGGTGGCCAAGACCTGTAATTACACCCAGATTCTTCTGAGAGGAGAATGAAACTCTGGACTCGGACAGGAGAATCGTTCAGACTGAACGTTCACCTTACTGATCAAGAAGAGCAGATAGAAAAACTTTAATGCAGAAGAAAATGACCCAGAGGTTGAGAACTGTGTGGTTCTGATCACCGTTTGGGTCGGCTGAGATAAAAATCCATCTGAAACCAGAAAGAGTTTTAAAAAGGCTCCAAAAAGCTCCTGAATCAACTTCAAACTTTTAAACAATAAAGAGGCGCAACAAGAACCCAAACTGTCAGAACCAGAACCAGCTCTGGTTGGTTTGCTCTGCTGGATCAGAACAAGGTTGAGGTCAACTTGCCAACCTGCTCTTCACTGGGTTCCAGAATCACTGACCTTTGACCTTCCCTTTATCAGCCAGGTGCTTCTGGTCCTCAGAGGTCAAACAGTTGGGTTTGGCAGACCAAGTCCTGGAAACACAGAGCTGAGCTGGTTCTGGATCAGACTGAGGGTCAGAACCGAGTTATAGATGTCATGTAAACTCCAGGGGAGCAAATGATACGTTCCTCCTTACATCTGAATCAATGAATTAAATTTATCTACATCAATTTATTTATTGTTGAATAAATGTCATACTTCTCATATTTACATGCATTTACTGTCATTTTTAGCTAAATATTAAAGTAATGAATCAAATATGAGTCCTGCTGCTACAGTTTGGTTCTGGACTTTTCTTGTGTTGGTTCTGGTTCAACTCATGGCTCCTAATTTATTTTTGAAAATCTGTTTGTTGGGTTCTGATTACTTCCTGTTTTACATTTAACTCCTGTTTTGTCCCGTTTCTGTATCAGCTGACCCTTGACCCCTGCTCCCCTCCTCCCAGTGGAGGCCACCCACCTGGTCCAGTCCAGTAATGACCCTCCCAGTTTCCTCAGCGCCTGGTCAGACATTAAGATCCATCCCGCCAGTTTTTAACCCATTGTATTTTTTTTCATTTAGTCGTTTTAAAAGAGAAAAACATGAAACAAAATACAATAACAATAATTTTTAACTTGTCACTTTATTAGCTGAAATTTTTAGATTGTACACCAGTAAAAACAGGAAGTGATTGTGACGATCCGGTGAATTAAAAAAGCTAAACGACACCAGAACTCAGGCTCCACCCGTTTCCTCTGAGATTCAAATCGTTTCACCACAGAGACTCTTTAACCCGTCACCATTTCTGGTTTATAGGAAAACTGCAATAAATAAAAACACAATGTATAGCCTGGTGGCCCGCCAGGCTTAAAATGCACAAATCAGCTGGAAAACCAACAGCAATCATCACCTGGAGGAGGAATAAAACTCAATCAGAGCAACAAGCCTGTCTGTGATTTAGCTCCTGTCTTTTTATGACGTTTTTCTGCTGAAGGTTTGAGCTGTAAGGTTCAGTAATGTGATAAATCCTTCAGAACCTGAACATTTTGGACCTTTTTCTGGTTGATGACTTCCTGTGTGTTAAAGAGCAGAGCAGCTGCTGAGGCAGGAAATGGAGCTAATGACGGAGCAGTGGACCCGACGCTGACCGATAATCAAATCTGTGTTTCAGACGTGGCTAATGGAGCCACGGCTCCCGTCACCGCAGACCGTTTCCTGTCACCGCAGACCGTTTCCCGTCACCGCAGACCGTTTCCCGTCACCGCAGACCGTTTCCNACCGTTTCCTGTCACCGCAGACCGTTTCCTGTCACCGCAGACCGTTTCCTGTCACCGCAGACCGTTTCCTGTCACTGGAGACTGTTTCCTGTCACTGCAGATCGTTTCCTGTCACCGCAGACCGTTTCCTGTCACTGCAGACTGTTTCCTGTCACTGCAGATCGTTTCCTGTCACTGCAGACCTTTTGTTTCCCATCACCTGCCTCTTCCACGACAGAGACGGTGCTGCATAATGGATCCGTCCCAGATGTCCA
>CAEGAF010188280.1:0-48412 GCA_903067075.1 Micropoecilia bifurca | reverse complement strand
CTCTGGACCAATATGTTATTATTAGACATCAATATTTGTAGTGAACGGAACAAATCATGTCCCGTTCAATACCGGACTGGTGGCAAAATAACTATGGCGTCTATTCTATGCGCCTTATAATGCGGTGCGCCTTATATATGAAAAAAGTTTTAAAATATGCCGTTCATTGAAGGTGCGCCTTATAATCCGGTGCGCCTTATAGTGCGTAAAATACGGTACATTTAAAAAAAAAAGTGAAAAATTTACATATTAAGATGTCAAACTTCTGAAACGTTTACCCATGTACTTCACAGCTTGTGTTGTTAATATTTGACCGTGGCTGCCTTTGCATCTTTTTCTAGAGGAAATTGTTATGCATTTCTTATATCTACTACACCTACCAACATGCCTCTCATATCATTGTTAAGCATGTTGTTGACTTAGTCTGATTGTTCAGGTGCCACCCTAGCCACTGGTTGCCTTATGTGCAGTGTGTAGTGCGTGTGGGCGGAGCTCTAGCAGTGGTCATGACAACAAATGAGGGTGGGGACATAGATCCACCCATAAATCGTCAAGGTGAACCGATACACTGGTCTTTAATTTATTTGGTTTGGTCTCATGTGACATTTCAACTTTCCAAAAAATTGACATTTTAGATTTACATTAGCTAAAAGCAGTGATGATCTAAATTAAAATAAGTAAATAGAGCACAAAAAGTTACTTTTCAATAACTATTCCAATATAAAATTGGAATAATGATTCCATATATTGACCCTCATATTAAAAATTGTCAAATTTGTGTTATTTTTGGACACGCACACACGCAAACAGGCTTAAGAAGTGAAAAATTTCCCTTCTAAATTTAGGAACACTAAACGGTTTTACAGCTGTTGCATTTCCTGATCATGTGTGTCCAATTGCTTGCAGGTGGATCGTCTTTATTTACTTCACTGGAATTCAGTACAACATTTGGAAAACACAGCTAACGGTATTAGACTTTGTAAACTTCAAGCTTTACGACTGTGTGATGTAATCAAATCCACCACAAGCACAATGCAGTAAAATTCTAGACTCACGATTATTTGTCCATCTCATTTTTTCTATCCATCCTTCAATAGATTATCAGAGAATTAGATCTCTAACTTCTTAAGATGCCTGAGAGGCGAAGGATGAAACACATCAGCGTACAGCCATGAGATTCACTTCAAACAGCAATGCTTTGAAGAGGCTGCCAGATTCACCGACCAACTGCTTCTGGCCTTATTACCCCCCATTTCACTTGAGCCATCTGGAAACGTTCCAGCTGCTGTACGCTGATAAGGCTCTAATGTCCTACAACAATGCATTATTGCATAAGGAAGCCTGAGCGAGTCCCTCAGCAGGATGTCAAATGCCAAATTGGAACAAACTCAGAGGATCCATTCATGAAGGAAGCTTTTCTTCCCTTCTTTACATAAGGAAGCATGTTGTCTGCAAATTTAATCGTATCCGAGTGCAGATAATCCTCATTATCATTTTACTGGTCTGCACAAAAAAAAATTAAATTAAGGTGCATGATGAATGAAAGCAGCATCAAGTCAACCACTGGATAACAATTTGTTCTAATGTTTATCATTAACAAAGCTGCACTAGTGTGCTACATGAAATAAAGGAAGCAGCCAAATGAGAAAGAGGAGATTTTAACATATAGCAAAATATACTGACAGATTTCAATTAACCTAAAAATATATATTGTATGTCTGAAGAGACAAAGTAACTGAGTGAATCTATACAGAAAAGTTTTCTCTCGTTTCATAAAACTCACCGGCTCTGAATCTTGCGCTAAGCTTCAAGAGTTTTTTTTCCCCCCATTGCTAACCGGTTAAAATAAAATCACTGACGTACAACAATACTTTAAATCAGGTGTGCTATTTTTAATAACTGCACTATAATTTCTTTACTTTGCAAATTTGTTTCGATTTTTGCCTTTGTGTGAATAGGACACCTGAATTTCCAAACTATGGGACGATAAAAAAAAAAAAAAAAAACTATTTCAATTCTATTGTTTTCGTCACAATGTACAGTGAGAAGCCTATAGCAATACGAAGTGGACCGCCCCCACCTGTACATGTCGTCATACTAAAAACATTCTTCTCCATCCAAACATGTCGCTTCCACTTGATTGAGCTACTTTCAGACTCCGATTGTCAAATAAACACACCGTTCAGTCCTTATAAGGTGAGCCAGATCAAAGTGGTACTTTTAACAGAACTACTGACCGAATCGGGCAACGGAGCTGAACACACAAACCCTCAGATCAAAGCCTCTATCAGCAGCATTCAGCTTTTGTCCAAGACAGACCAGACAATCACTTCAAATTAAAACAGTCCATCCACCTCCTTCCAGATGAGAACCATTAAGCGACTTTAGAAGTATGGCATTCCTAAAAGGAGCACACCATCAGGGAGCTGGAAAGCATTATCTTCCACTGAGGAGTTCTTTAACAGAGCCATGCCTTTTTCTTTTCCAAGGATGTTGGCTCTATAAGTATGTGGAATTGCACTTTCTTTCTTTAAAGTCGCACATAAAGTCAGCATAAATCAAAAGTGCAACAAGAAGCTGTCATCTGGGTGACATATGGGGGTTACAAACAAAAGGGAGACGTCAAGTGTGCTGCTCAAAATCTCAATCAGGCTTTATTTTGTTAACTTAACCGCTCATTGCACTTTTTGATGTCGGGTCAAAGACTTCAGGTCAGATCCATAATAAAAATATATAACGCTGTTTTGTTTGCTCATTAGATGGATACCAAATCCATTGCGAGCATCGATGACAATTCATGCAAATTGAAACCCTTCTTTATGGGGAGGCAAGGTCTTTGAGGTCTGATATTTCACTATGAACAAATTTTGTTTGGCTGCTGGAGGAAAAAGATCCATTGGATTTGACTCCAACTGGCCTTTCAATGGTTCATCCCACCAGCGCTTTCCACTGCAACAAGACAAACCGAGAACAAATGTTTACGTTTATCAATTTTGCCTAAATATTCTCGATGGCTACGTCTTTCCTACCGACTAACCAACTCAGATGGACACGATTCACAATTTCTGATCAAAACTGCTGCTGGTGTCTTGCCACAGATGGTGAAGAAAACGGAAGAACCGGATGACTTTATCGATGTGACAAAAATGACCATGAAGGTGTCGAAACCAATAGAGCCACTTTATTAACATCCAGTACAGTCATAAAAACAGTATGCTGGAGTTCACTGTGTACAGATAGATTTTTTAACAAACAACATTTGCTCATGATTCTCTCTTTCCATCTTTCATGACCTAACTCTGGAAAATGGTACTAATAACAGCCCAGCAGATCTGAGGGCCTTGGTGAAAACCTTACATGAGGTCATAGAAATAAGAACCAAATGGCCACTGCGATTATTCATAAAACAACAATTCGCCAAACAAAGTCAAAGGCATTTGCACATCAAATGTGCAGAGGTAACTCATGTATAGCAGGCAGTCAAATAAATGGATGAGAGCTTCTCAAATGGGCTGGTAAAAATACTCTGGAGCCCACCTCCCCAAATGCAACCAAGCAAACTCTCATCACCTCCCACTAAGACAAAACTGTGTTACAACCGATTACATTCCTCAGGACAGCAGCTTTGCTAATCTGTATATTCAAAATGAAGAGTCCCTTTTTTCCCCCCAAAAAGCTTTCAGCTTCTAATAATAGTTCAGATAGGTCACTAAATGTCTTCAAAGAGGTGAGACTTTTCCGATTGCAGGAACAAATTCCTGAACTTGTAAAATTTGGGTTTTTCTCTAATTTGTAATTAGCACAATTTTGCAACACAATAAGTGAACTTAACTGTATCCTAAATACAAAGAACCATAGAAAGAACTAAACAGAAAGAACAATATTCTACTTTAACAAATTAACCTTCAATGTGCAAACTCACAGCAAAGCAGAAAGAGAAACACATTTTGACAGCAGCAAGTAGCAAAAATGGTTGGTTCACTTTTTACAGATTTGTAAAAACTAGTGCTTAAGGAGGCATTGCATAACTGTAAAGACAAACTGATTTAAAAATCAGCTTCCCCCTTTTAGGTACAGAGCTTATTTAATGAAATATGTAGCAGACCACCAGTGAGACGCTCTACTCTCTGAATCTGCTTCCAGCTTCCCTTTTTATGCTTGAATGTGTCTTGAGCAACGAAGCTCTGACTGTGGTGCGTGTGCTGCAGCACTTACCATTAATGTTCATGGCTGGCAACACGACAGACATCTTGGGTCGACTTCCTTTGTTGTGGTTAGTGGCAGGAAGCAAAAGATGATCCTGAAAACAATGAGGAGAACGTCACCGAGTGGAAAAAGCAATTCACACGGAGGTAGATAAATATCGGCTGCGTGAGTTTCTCAGCGGATATAGTTGAGGCTGTAGCAATCTGAATCTGAACCCTTCCTTGGATTAGCGTAAATCAATGCTGGTTATCAGATAAGTTTCAAAGCATCAGAAGTATGCAGTTTTGGAATCAGTCGCAGGAAGAAACAGGCTCCGCCAAGCCAGGTAAGAGCATCTCACTGCTTGCAGGAACATGAAAGTTCTCAAGAGGAGCTCCTAAAATACCTGCTAACTACAGTGGAACTCATTTAAATTGTTTAAGTTCCAAGTTCAAATGTGATTTTTAAAGTCCATGAATTTACAAAACGTTTGGAGCAGAGCCTTTAATGTTCTGCTTTATTCATTCAACAATCCATTTGATGTGCATTTGGAAGAATATTTCATTTTAAGACGCCTGACTGTATCCAGGTGTTCAGTATCTAACACAGAAATTCAACCTTATAAAAGAAATTGGTTGGGATATTGAGGAGCAACCCAGGAACCACCATTGACTCTGTGTGCAGAGAAGTTCAGCATCAGATTGGACAGAGAAATGACTGAAATTCACCCACCTACACAAGTAATGTGTGTAGAGGAAAAACAAAAAATACGGTACAAACTGTCAAGCAAAGCAGTGGTGTGATCATGCTGAGGGTTTGTCTTGCACAAAGTGGATGGGATAACAGAAGCAGAGAGCTATCAAGAGAAAGATCCTAAAAACACATCAAAACCTGAGTGAAAAATCCCAACATTAAACCTCTGTAACAGCTGAAAACCCTTGCACTAGTCCGCTAAACAAACAAAGCCACAAGCTTGTCAACAGCTTAAAGGAAGCATGGGATTCTTCTGCAACTTGCCGAGAAAGATTTACCAAATACTTCTGGGTGTGTATGTTTGTATTTGAGCCTGTGTGTATTAGGCCTGCACAATGTATGATCACAATATCAATGTGTCCATCTCTGCCATAGCAAAGAACTGCCTGAATAACTTTTCTAGCCAAACTTGCACATTTTAGAACTTGAGAAGCAAGTGATCTGTCAACAGCTTAAGTTCATCACACACTGCTTGGTTTTTGTTAAACTTTTTTTTAAACTGGAGAAGGGAAGAAAGTGTGATGACAGATGACCGTCCAGAGTTTAGACAAGACGGCTTAATCAAAACACATTAATTTGAGCAAAGTCCTTTGTAACGTCAATCTTCCCCTGAAGGAAGGATTCAGCGTCTCACATGCATGCAACAGCGCAAGACAAAGGACGAGCTCCAGCCAAGACAAGCAGATGAACTCAAAAGTGTGACAGAGCGTCTGAAGCTGGAGGGCGGGGGGGGGCAAGCCGGAAAAAATCAGTCACATCGCTGCTCCTCATCAGTGTGATGGCGAGACACCGAACCTGTTCAAATTACGTGCGAGCTGTTGCTCCTAAACGGATGGAGTTTCCTTGAACCCTATTGACACAACACACAATAACAGCCAGCAGTGACTGTGATCTCACCCTAGAGCGCTTACATAAAGGCATCGATGGCAACACAATGCAAAACGTTCTGCGAAGCTGGAAAAATGACAGAACACGAGTGTCGTATTTTCCTTCCTTCTTCAGAGTTTTAGTTTCCATTGAATAAGAGATGCAGGTGCTACAACAAACTAGACTTGACTATTTGTTTACGCAACGCTGGTACGGCGTGATGAACGGCGGGACCTCAACAGTTGGAGAGGCCCTGAACGAGCGATAATGAGCAACACGATGTTTTCACCTTGAGGAACACATGTCTGCATGGTAGTGGATGAACTAATCTAAACAAATTTTAAATTTATTCCAGAGCTTTGGAGAGTCTGTAATAACATCACACAAAGTCCAGAAGAAAACAAGGGCCCACATAGTTATACGGACACACACACACACACACACACACACACACACACACACACACACACACACACACACACACACACACACAGCGACCCAGGAAACAAAATACAGACAAATAAACCGAGTAAGGAGAGTTAATGAAACACTTTAAGAAACAAACTCTCAGATTGAGGACTGAGCTCTTGATCTGGACCGCTGTTTTCAGTGTTTCTGGAAGTGTTTCAGAACACACAGTTTTTTATTTATAATTTTTAAATGTACTTTTATTTTTTTTAAATGTTATCCTTTTTCCCAATTTCACCGTTTATTTCTTAGAATAAAACCCAGGAATTTGTGCTGCACAAGGAAAACCTTCTAGCGATATTGTTCAATATTCCAAATGTCCATGTCATTGAAATAGAGACAAAAACAAATTGACAAAGTAAAGAAACTTAACTTTCATTTGGCTTTGGACTAAAAAATGTCGATATGATCATACAGTAATAGCAATTTTTCACTATTTATTAGAATGTTGTAGTTTTACATGTTAAATCAAAACCAAACAATTTTTTTGTTTCGTTTCATATCGGAGATCATCAACATTGACGAAATCTGATGCAAATTGGTTTTACCAACTTAAAGAAACTTTAGTGGTCCAAGGCTGCTTTTCACTCCACTGTCAATCTGCCAAATTAGAGGTCAACTACAACACACATAAAAATGTATAAAGTTACACTTTACACAATAAAAGCTGTGTTTTCCTCTCAGTTGTTTTATTTTTACTTTTCTAAAGAACATAATCCTAAAATTTGTCCAATTAAGCCAGAATGGAAAAACACCCCATCTCGTTTTGCAAAACCTTAATGAACTTTATCTCTTCATAAAAGCAGCTATTAGAAACTTTGTATTTGTTGGCTGTACTATGAGAGAGGTCCCATAATAACAAAATGCACATTACAATTAAGAAAAATGATATTGACAAATGATGAGGATAAATCTGTGACGGACTGGCGAGAACCCCGCCTCTCGCTCCAATGGCCGCTGGAGATGGGCACCAGTTGAGGTAAAAAAGCAAAAAAATGTGGATTTAATCCTGCTTGTGAGCCAGGAGTAATTTACTTCCATCTGAATGATGAGGATTTAACTCACCCTCCGAAAAGACACCACGTAGAAAGTGTCTGGGCGGCGATTGAGCTCATCAAAGAAGTCGCTGTAGACGTGCTGACGTGCGTAGTAAACCTGCAGCTCGCTGCCTGAATTTCTGTTAACAGGTTAAAGAGACAATATTAACACCAATAAATGATTAAATAACTACATAAAAATAGGGTAAATAAGCTGATATTTGCTCAGCAGATAGACCATACAACCTACTCCTAAGGGGATGAACCTGATAGTGACTATTTGCACTGTTTAGCAATTAACTTATATTTATAAGTTCTGCTTGCCTTAAAACCTCAGTGTCCATTGCAATAAACCGTAAAAGTTGATAACAGGTAACGTCTGGGTTGCCTGGTTGTAAAATGTCAATGTAACATCTAAAGCTGCATCACAAAATTTTTTTTAAAAAGCCTAAAGCACAACAAACATCTCTGAAAAGAAAACAGAAAAAGACTCACTTTTCTTCTGTATTTTCTCCATACGGGACGGTGACAATTTGGACAATTTCATCTTCCTTTTTATCCGTTTTCTGCTGAGAAAATAAACAGAATTAGCTCCTACATTTATACAAACACATCAAGAAACGGCTCAAAAGAGAAAAAAGAAACTGCAGCAATGCTGTCCACCACATAGACACAGAATAGCCTTAAAATAGAAGGTTTCAAACTTGGGCCAGAATGACGCGCGTCCTTAACACAGCCAATCAACTGTAGTGATCACGTAAGTCTCAGAGTCACTTCATTACGGCCTCTCTCAGGGAAAAATGTTGGAAAAGGGAGCAGGGGGGCTCTAATCCCAAAGCTCCCCTTGAAGTGTTATGTTTACTTTCTCAGGGCTGCTGGATTAAACCCTGGCCGAAAACGAGAGGCGGAAAAAGGGGGAAGATGTGAGTGGAGGTGAAAAAGTGGTGAAAGGGAGGATCTAAATTGCAGAAATACTTAAAACTGCAGATCACAACGTGGTTTACAAAGGAGGCGCCATTTGCAATAAAAATTTAGAACATCTACGTATCAGGTAGCTTTTCTCATAGCAGCCAGAAAAGTCTGCATTGCTGCTGTGGATTACCAGGATGTCTCTGATGGGTTTATGGTTGCTGTTACTCATGCGTCTGGTTTTGGTCTGCTCTACTTCATGGCGGTGGACCCAACCCCTCAATTCATGAGCCAACCTGTCAAGTTAGATCAGTAAGAATTGATTGATTTTGTGACTTCATGAAAAAAAAGTCAAAACAATATTTCAGTACTTACTCAATGCACTTGGTCCTGTTGACAGAAGGCTGGCATGGGGGAGGAGGTCTGAGAAAGTCGGGACTTTTCACGACCATCAGTGCCTTATCCTCCGATCTGCAGCAACATCGAAAGAGATGCCATCAGTTTAAAAAAATAAATAAAATACGATCAATGAATGGTAATAGAATCACAGATCGGTAGAAAGATGGTTGAAGGAATGACCACCAAAGATAGATAGAAAAAAGCGAGTGCAGCCACCCAACAGGCCGCACCCAGGATGTTGATGACGGATGAAGACGATGGTCCAAGAGATGCAGGGTTTACTGGCAATTAGCAGCGCAGATTTTTGTAACATTTTCCATTTTTTATTCTACTCTGGCTTTCATCACAACTGCGGTTCGTCTCTGGGACTGAACCATTCAACCGTCTGAATGATTCACATGATTGAAATGCTGATAGTGACACAGTCAGAAACAGCCTAAATGGAGAGTTCTTAAGGAAAACATGAAACTAACTTAATCGTTCTCCTGGGCTTTCCTAATGTGAGCTAGCCGTTCTTTTTTTTTTGCTTCTAAATGCTCTGGAAACAGCTTCACCAGATAATATGTCAGATCATTAAAACCTTATTACATATATTGTTTTTAATCCAGGGCCTCAAGTAAGCCTCCAGCCACACACACACGCACCACACACACACCTTTCAGTTCAGCAGGACTTCAATTAATGGTCCTACCATGCCATTCGTTGCCCCGCTGCGTTTGGTGCCATCACCCCTTTAGCAAAGGCTAATGTGTTCCTTCCTGCCTGAGCCAGTTAAATGCTGCAGGGAAACCCGATACCACTGGTGAATGGTTTGAATTAACACTTGACAAGGGAGCTAGCTTAACACAGGCTGGTAATGCTGATGACCACCTTGCAAAACACACACAAGTTCTGGTAGTTTTCCAATAAACAAATGTTATTTATGCAATTTTCAAAATGTGACGGCTCCGCCTTGAGGTCATTTAAAGTCGAAAGACAAATATATAGACTGCTGTGAAAATAGACCATTATCAACAATACAGAGCTAAACGTCAAACACGACTCGAGTCCACTTTTCCACCTTGTTACTCAAAGTACAAGCACCAGCTGTTTTACCGTGGGCCTGCAGTAAAATAAAAAGGCTGACACAACAAGTTGTTAATCAGTTCCCCCGTATGTTTACAGGTGGAAAAAATGAGCTGAACAGGGTGAGGCAGAACCCAAGCACAGGTGCATCCTGGCCGACTAACACACTGGGTAAGCACAAACACGTGAGCTATGCAGGTTTAGTTCCATTCCCACCTGTCTTGCGTCTCCGAGGGCGAGCTGGTGAGCTCGGGATCCGCCGCCGCATCGGATTCGGAGAAATCTAAGAGGTGTCTGCCACTGTGATGCATGGGAGCAACGTCCAGGTTGGAGACGGAGCCTCTCTGAAACAAACTGACCACGACACAGACAGTCAGGAAGATGCGGAAACACTTTTTTTTTTGTATCTTAAACTGCCCCTTGCTTGTCATAGTAAAGGATAAATAAGAATCTTTGATTAAGAGAAGAAAAAAAGACACGTGGTTCATTTTAAAATAAATTATTTTGAAGAGAACTGCAGATATGTATATGATTCATAAAATATTAATAAATTTAAAACATTTCATTAAAATAAATATAAAAATGTCCCGGGCAGTGTATTTCAGCTCCATCGAGTCAACACTTGGCTCAATGGGAATGTGGACAAAGTTAAAGTCAGGGCAATATTAATCAAAAACCTTTGGCAATGATACTGCCAGCTCTCAGAGTTGTTTTGGTTTGTTCACTGTGATGAGGAATATTAGTTTTCTCTGCCACAAGCAGCATTTCTACGCAAGTAAAAACAGTTAAAAGGGGTCACTTCCTTCCACATTTGTTATGTTCTTTTTACGATTTGTGGAAAACAGCAAATGTGATTTTTTATGGCTTCCTATAAAAAAACGTCATTCTTCTTGGCGCTCTTGTAAAAAAAAGGTACACAAATTAGGTGATCACTGAAGACAGCCGCTTGCTCTCAGGTTTAATTGATCCGAATAAAAGAAGCAAATACAAACATCCTCTGCACTTAATCTGTAAAGCAAAATTGAAAACCATGTCTCCTCCTTTCATTTTATATGCCCCACTTAGTGTTGGTCTATTGGATAAAATCCAAATAAAATATATATAAAGTATAAAAAGTTCAGCTAAGATAAGAAGAGGCTAACTTATTCCTTACTGAGAACTAGAAAACAACCAAAAGAGCATTTTCCCAGCTCAGAAAGTAGGCAGAGCGTATCATCTCTCCAAACAAGTCATGCTTACATCTTTGTGGAGAAAGCTATTCCCATGAGAAAACATTTTTGTAAAATGAAAACAGAATCTGAAGTTTTTGTTGGAGATGGAGGCTGAGTTTTAGTTTGTGGAATTACACAATTTCTCTGTCTGCTGGGAGTAACAAAGCTTTTTCTTTTTTTAAATCCCAGTTAGGCTTTGAGTTCAAATCATAATTTGTGAAGCGTTATTACAAACAACATAAGACATGTTTTAGATGTTTGGGATCTGTCTTCTTTTGACTTATGTAATAAGAAAGCAGTTTTGAACAGTCACTACCTATTAGATGTGACTTTTTTTTAGCTGTATAAACAACAAAAGGAATAGGGCACAGGCATGTTACCAATAATTTCCTTCCTAATTATAGCACATGAAATAAATAATGAGACCAGACAGTGAAGAATTATCGAGATAAAGCCCACATCAGCGCCGCTGACCTAACAAGTTTATTTTTGACGAAATACACAAACATTTGGTTTCCTGTGCAGACAAAAAGCAATTAAATACTTCATTGTTTTATACTGTTTTTCAGCTGGCTTGTTCTGTTGAACCTCCAACATGAGGAAGAATCTTACAGTGAGTCATGGGGCGTCCGGCTTGGCTTTCTCCGGTAATCAAAGACATTTACAGGGTTACAATTAGTGGTGGCAGATACTGTTCAGCAACAGTATCGGCCATCTTCAGCTCTCCTTTACAGTGATTTCAAACAAAGCTTTGGCCACCAAATCAAATCACCATAGAGCGCAGATGCGGACAGAGCGACTCTCACCTTGTTGGTCCCACATTTAGCACCAGGAACACCAGAACTGCCATGAGGCACACGGCTCTCCTCTTGGGTGCTGTTGCTGTAAGAACTGAGTTCTGCAAAAACATCACTTTTATGTTACCATGCCATTTTGTCCCGACTCATTATCTCTTCAGGTCCATTCGGAATGTTTCTCACCTGACTCAGCAGGCCTTCCAGCTGCTTCTTCAAGTTGCCGTTCTCACTCTTGAGCACCTCGTTTTCAGACAGCGCCACTTTCAGACGAGCTTCCAGCGAGAGCAGATAGTCTTTCTTCTTCTTGCGAGAGAGCGATGCCGACTCCCTGTTCTTTATCATGCGCTGCTGCTTCTGGGACAGCCTGGACTGGTGGGCAACAAAAACAGGAGCACAAGTTTAAAGGGTTACGTTTATGTTTTTGCCCATCTTAATCTAAGACGTACAGAGACCCGCGACTATTTCATTCCTGGTGGATTCTTTTATACATGTTGACCTGGTACAGCCAGAATCCTCAATGCATGTCATGAGATGCAACAAAGCACATTAGTGCTTTGGAAGAAAACAGTTTTGTCATTCTTGGAAAAAAAAAGTGTGGCATGATATTCACTCAGGTTTTTGGGGTATGCATCTTCCATGTAGCTTAATCTCAGACTTGATGGAAAAATACCAGTGAACATCAGTTTAAGGACTTATACTAGGTAATTTAAAAACTTTTACAGATTTCCTGCTGGAAAAAGCAGCATGATACAGCCACTACCATGATTCACAGAAGGTTAGGTCGATCAGCATGATTTATTGGTTTCCCTCCACATGGTGTTCTGTATACAAGCTAAAAATGTTTTTTTTTTTCTGACCTGATCAGAGCATGTTCTTCCACATGTCTTCCATGACCTGTGGGCTCAAAGCAAATCTGGCCCTGCACATTCATGCACAATATTTTGTCATTTACACAAAAAAATAATAATCTGTTCATTTTGACATGCCAAAAAACATTATAGTAGTATAAGTACATCAATTCAGTGTCAGTATTTATGACTTGTTTCATATCCAATAGGAGCTACAATGTATGCTTGGATACCCTCACATAAAAAAAATGGGTGGTAAATAAAAGATCAGAAAAAGAAAGAAAAACGGAATATTACAAAGCACGAGGTAAGAAAAAAATAGATTTTTAGCAAAGAAGGCACTGAATGAAAAGCAGATCCAAAGGAGGAAAAGGGGACTCAACAGTGTCACATCTGTTTTCACTTCCATTTATCACAGCGTTACAATAATAAACACACAAGTTCAAGATGTGTTTGTGTCGCGGCTCCCTCTAAAACAAACCCCAGTCTTAACGGTCCCAGAGACAGATCTACTATGCACTCAGCTACACTTTGGTATGAATATATTCATAACAGAATCTCAGGGGTCAAGAGGTCATTTGCGATGACTGTTTAAAATGAGAGGAAGGATGTGTTTATGGAGTGTGTGACTCTGTAAGGACTGGGTTTACATCCAGGACACATAAACACAGGGGGCTCTAGGCATCCTGGATGTCTGGATGGAGTAGAGACACGGCTGGGCTCAACTTCTGCATTTAGACCGAGTTTGTCGGCACAAACGTAAAATACTTAACGCACAAAAACGAATGAATAATTCAGCCGTAAACCATACATCGCAAATCTTTCACCTTCACCTCAATGAGAAAAGAAGTGAAATCTAGTCGCTGCATCCAAACCTAAATAGTGCATAAATTACCATGAACTCATGGGGAATGGAGTACCCGTCCATGCAGACCCCGGCCACCTATGTGCAGCAGTTTTTATTTTTCCAAAGCAATCATTTTCCTCGGGGTCAGCCTCTACGAACACAGGCCTTACAGCTCCGATGGTGATGAAGTTATTTGGATTGCTGTATTTGTGTTCTGTCTCCTGAGAAACCCCTCTGTCTCTTAGCCCAGAACTGGGAGCCGTGCCACCTGCCCCAGCCTGGGAACACTACAAGCAGCGGTTACCAGGGCAACCGTGGCGCGGGGTAGGGGGAGCTTTATATTGACTCGACAATGAGAACAAGGTGGAGAATTTGGGACAGAACGAGGCATGTTTCAATAAGGCGCCTTAGAATCCTAAGAGGTTAACACCAACAAGGGTTCGAGTTTGGTTTCTGTGACGGTGAGAAAAGTCAACAAGAATAGGAATACGCTTGGAAATGTAGTAACATGCAGTGGCCAACTTTAGAGAGTGTACTGAGGAGGTCTGTGTGTGTTTATGTGAGCAATGCCAGAAGCCATTTTCCTCTCCGAGGGCTGATGTCCATTCAACTTCTCAACAGACGAAAGCAGGTGAAGACAGAAAAGGAAGAGTTGTCCAGGGTAAAACAACAGTTCTCAGCATGCCTGTCCCCCATGGAGTTTTTAGGAGCTTCTTTTTTTTTCTCAAGATTTCAAGGGTCACTGAGGAGGGAAGTTTGGTCATTCTGCTTGTGACCAGAATCATGATTTTACACTTGACAGGCAATGACTGGTGCCTTGTTGGAATCTGGATATCATTTTTATTTATTTTTTTACCCAGTGCCGATAGATCTCACATAATGAAGATAACAGAAAAAACAATTATATGTGCAAGCTGTCAATGCAGGAAAGAGATTCAAGGTTGGCCATCTTGAAGTTCGCAGACAGGTTTAAAAAATAATAAGAAGAAAGATTAAAGCCGTAAGCAGCTTTCAGCAGACGGCTTCAACTAGCTGAGCATTTTACAGGAAAGTTGCTGAGTTTTAACCTTTAGCGTACACAGCAATGCAAAATGTGCCATGTAGTTTTTCCATGCATCACCAATACAGGAAAGTAAAGACAAAAATACAACACTCTTAGGTTTATCACAAACTGAATGTTTCCAGTGAGTAGGAAAAGAAATTTTGCTTTAAATTAAAGCAAAAGTCAAAGACACAATTGCTTAGAATCAAGTATAAGCAGGTCATGGCTTCCAACAAAAAACTAAACAAAAACTCAGGGATCTGGAATCAGCAACAGAATCTCTGCTTGGTGCCTTTCCAGCTTTAAACCCTACAACCAAATCAAAACAACTTTTAGTTCATAAAACTAGTGACAAAGTTTGAAGATTTTGCTGTTAATGTGCATTTGTCACCATTTGTTTTCCATCAAATATTACTTTAGTTTAACATTTACCATGTTTCTGCCTTATCTTAATCCTTAATCCCAATCATATGATTGTTTTGAACCTACTCTGTTGTAATTTAAATAATGTGAGCAACTTGATATATTTTTATATTATATAGTTTTCTTGTTATATGGACATTATATGTACTACAAATCTGTTTTTAAGCATGTAGTTGATAAAAGGTTAAAAAATATCAAAGTTTAAGCTATGGAGCTGGATACAAAGAATAAACTTCCTTATAGAGGCACAGTATTATGGAAAATCTTTACACCTTTCTAAAATGTTATTCCCTCATCTAAATCATACCTGGAAAGTTCTTTTAACTCTTTCATGAATGAGAAATCCTCTAATCTGTCATAGCAACCATTCAGCTGTGCGCAAATCCTGGGTGGACCCACTTCCTCCTCAGAGCTGCAGTTTCCAAGTTTCAGACTCACAGAGAATTTATCCCCTGCAACGCCCTACTAAACTCCTTCAGACTAGCCAGAAGAAATTAGCAAACACATGATGGAACTGTGCATTTGGCGAGCTCATTATAACAAGCTGCTTCTTGGTGCAACATAAAAACACTGCTAACACATTTATAGAGGAGCGCTGTTATGATGACTTCCCGAAGGCAGAGTTTCAGAGAGAGCAGGAAGGTATAATTTTACTTTGTAATTTTCGCTAAATTACAAAGTAAAACTTCTTTTAAGTCATATTTGATATATATCATTTTTATAACAACTGAAGTTAACATAGTTACTTGATTGTGCTATAAAATGGCACTGTCTCTTTTAGTAGTCCCCGATTGTTCAATATGATCTCAGGTCATCTTCATTTTCCAAATGATGGGAGTTTTTCTTGTATCCATGAGTTTCAACCTGGACTTGTCTCTGTTGGTGTAGAACACCCACACGGGTCAAGCCCACACATAATCCATGGTTGTATAGCAGCCTATTACATTACACTGACCCAATCCCCTGATGGCTGTTTACAGCTGTCGCAAAGGGCTCCGTCCTGCATAACACCTGCCTGAAGCGTGTAATCATTAGCAGCCGTTTGCACACCCAGGCCAAAATACAGTAATGGGAACAAAAAACTAAACTAAACAGGAGTAGTGACATCCATGAGCTGAAGACATAACTTGCAGCAGCACCTGGCTCACGCATGTCATCTTTAGGAGTTATTGTACAATCTCAACAGCCAGCCAAGCTGAAGCGTGTGAGCACAGCTGCTGAGGACGCAAAAGCCTTGCATACACTCTCACACAGCGTGAATCGCCTCGTCTGGCTCACCGACTCTCACATCCACTGACATCACTGCATTTGCTTAAATTGCCACCAGCTGAAATCTTTGACAGATTTTTAGAAGACTGGGTTTGTTTTGTTAAACATTAAACAAACCTTTTAAATCTAACATCTTGTTTTACAAACTTCCACGACTTTCCCTTGGGAATTAACAAATGTACCCAGCATTCCTCCCTCCCACACAATTAAGGAATTAAGGAACTCGGACCCTCCCTTTGAGACCCCCTACTGCAAATGTTATTGACCCAACATCACTATTTGGTATTTGTTTTGGCCATTAGAGTCTGAAATTCCTTCGCATTATCCTCTAGATTTGGCAGGAAAAGTGTGTCTCCACACTTAATTATACCCACAATAACCGGACAAGTTCCAGCATTGTTAGGCTCAAGATGAATTGCCCAGACTAATAAAACAAAACTACTGAAGCCTTAGGTCATAGCTGAAGGTATTCCCTTTCACACGCATCAGGCCCACAAGTCAGCTTTAGACAATGATAATAAAGAGAAATCTGGATACATATTTTTGCTTTATTTGGGGTTTCAACCGATAAAGTTAAAGACTGTATGAATTAAAAGTTCTTATTTAATTTACAGTGTTTCTTCCTGTTTTGTTAATTCCATGGTATAAACAAAACAAACCAAATAATAATAAAAAGACCCACAATGCCGTGGGGGGAAAAAAACCCCAAAAAACAAAGCTTTAACATAAGAACGCAATAAAAGTGACCTTTGTCATTGAACTTCAGATTTGTACAACAGAAACAAATAACCAAGATGAAAAAGTAGAAAAACCTGACCAACAAGTAGGAAGAATCTGAAAGGTTCACGAAAATGTGACATAAACAACCGCAAAGATGCATCACAAACTGAACATCTCCAACATTTTTTTCACATGTTGACTATCTGCATCATGAAATCCCGAAAAATCCCAGCTGAGTGGAGTTAAGTGAATCTGTGTGGGAGACATATTGTCTGAATCGTTCACTCCACTTCAGCTACACTTATTGGCAACGTCATAAGCAAAGCAGAAAAAAAATTAAAAAATAAAAATCATCCGTGGAATATTATTGTTCCAAAAAAAGCTAATAACCGTGTCATTTTGTCCATAAATGATACACAGCACCCTCCACACTTATTAACACCCCTGATAAAAAATATGCAAAGGCCCATAAAATAAATAAATATTTTATTGCGGTAGCAATAGTTCTCTGGAGAACTTTAGAAATTGTTTTTAGTTTGTTTTTTGTTTTTTTACTTCTCTTAGCAACCTCCTCACTGTGCGTGATGGCAAAATGGACGTAGCTCTGCATCCAGCATTGTCTGTCGCGGTTCTTGTAGTTTTAAATAAGGAATGCAACAATCAGGCTTTTCCTGACCAGTACAGATTTTGTGCTTTCCCTGAGGTCTGACCTTCCAGTTTGGATATTAACACAATCTGCTTTTTTATTTATTTATAAGGAATTCTACACAAAACAATAAATGTGCTCCATGTTCCAGGATTTTTTTTGGGTTTATTTTATGTACATATTAAATCTCTTTCAATGCAGTCCTAACAGCAGCTTGTTGTTACACCCAGCTAGTTAGCAAAATGTTTATCAAAATATCCATCAAATTGATTACATATTTCAGAGTTTCCCTCAGAAAACTTGCTGAGCCCGGTGGTAGAGGCACAGTCATCCAGCAGCCTGCCGCATTTTTCAGTAAATACATATTTAAAGTCCACAGGAAATTTGAAAATATCACTATTTAATAATGTTTTTCTGCAAGACATTAACAATACCAAAACAACAACTAAAGTCTTAAAAAAGAGAAATATAAAAATAATAATAATAATAATAATGGTCTCTGGTACAAACAGGGGCAAAGAAAAGTTTTCTCTCTGTTTTACAATAACAAATCAGTTGGCAAACAAAATTAATTTGTAGGTTTACATTCCCTATTTCCAACATTAGTTTCGGTGCTTCATTTTTTAATAATAAAACGGTCCTGGTCTGAAGTTATTAGTGTCTACTTTGACAGCCGTGGTCCGTGAAATGTAATAAACGTTGTACAGCCATGTGGAAAAACACAATCACTAACATTAAAATATATATAAGTGCCTTTCCATCAGCGCTTTATTTTCACATTTTAAACACAACTTAAAAGTTAATGATTTGTGAAATTAAAGCAAATACAAGAAAAAGGCCGAGTTTGGATTGGACTTGATCCATCCAGGCAGAGTGTGAGCTTGACAATCAAAATGTCAAACATTACATAGTAACTGAGCATTTTCGTGTGCGCTATAATTCTGTGCAGCTGCAGGAAAGTGCATATGAACATGCCTTTGCATGCCCACACATAAATAGCAGCTGAAGGCATTATATATTCAATGAAATAACTGACTGGCAGACTAATGGTAAGGAAACGGCTTTAAAAGACAACCTTTACACTCGCCTGCACAGCTGCTATCTGACAGAGGGAGAAAACGAAAGACGGAGACGCACCGAACCACAAAAACAGATTTAAAATGGAGCCATGTGTAAAAGCACAAACTGAGACGTAATGTCTTACTGTTTTTGTTTAGCCAATAACATCTCTGTTAAGCAGTAAGACTCTGCAGGCACCTTATGTTTCTAAATGCTCTTTTTTTTGTTAGCAGAACCTCCAAGTATTTTCTGAAGTTTGACAGCACTAAAAGATATCAACTCAACAAAATATAAATAAACTAATAAATATCTACCTGTATTTGAGTTAGTTGCAATGCTATAAAGAATAGAACAATTACAGGGCTATCCACCAGCGGCCCACTGTGATTTTATGTTATAAAATGCTGGAAGCTTAAAAATATAATGAAGTAAATATGCGTTTTGAAAAGCATTCTTCTATGTTTACTCAACAGTCAGAATGCCTGATTGATACCATGCTTATTGCACTAAATCTACCATGTTTTTCCATCTTGTTTGTAAATACAATGTATATATATTTACAAGAAAGACAAACAAATATTTTGCCTTCTTATATATTTATATTTTAAATGTCTATAACGAGAATTCATAATATCTACGTGCACAATATTCTCAAATAAAGAGATTTTATTATCACTTTTTTTTCCAGTGTTCGAATGATGCTTGTTAAGCTGGAGCAGCACTAATTTTGTTGACTTCCAGGATTTCAGGATTTTGACTGTTTTCAGTCAATGAAAAACATGACAGTGACAGCAAAAGTGTTATTAGTCTCCGAAAGAAATATATACAGGAGTACATGTTCCTTTTCCTTCTCTGTGGTGCTGACGTCTCAACGTTAATTGACTTACGTCGTCATCTGAGGAAGGGGTTCGAAGCGTGACAGAAACCAGCGGGGGCGCAGCTACCGGAACATGCTTGTCCTGGTTGAGTGTTGGCACAGTAACCACATTAGCAGGGACGGCCTGTGGTGTCTGGATGTGGAGAAGCTGGCTCCCCTGGGACAGCACTATGGGATGGCCTGAATGAAAGACACAGCGCATGCACATTTTTTTTTCTTTAAATTACAAGCTTTACCGTAATCATATGTTTACAGTACAACCAACACACTGTGATTACATGAACAGGCGAGTATGACCTCGAGTTTCACGAACAGTAATTAGATCGCAGTTAAACAAACTGCGTAACTAAGCAGAGGAGGGCGCTTTGTCTTCACGGGAAGCTTCGCTTTGGATATCTTTAATAATAAGTAATCTATCTTTAACATTGTTGTTAGGATTAAAAGTATGCCACGAACTTCAGTCGGTGCTTGTAAACACCGAGGCTTTGCTCTATCATTGCTGTACAGCATCGTCAGGAACAGATTACACAGTGTGAACTTTGTGAGTAGGGTTACGCTTACAGCAGCAGAACAAGACCTCATCTTTACATTGCCTTTATCCTGTCTATTAGACCAATTTTAGGCAAAGTTACTACGTAGCGTATGCTATTGTGATCCGTTATTAAAACAACCTTTTCAAAGAAAGAAATAACTGCTGTTTTACTTTCTCTTGATTAGACTGTAGTAATACATTACACTGACAGGCAGCAGGGTATTTTTTGTTGTTGTTATTTTTGAGAAATTTAAGTTATTTAATATTCAGTATTTGCAGATAGTAAGTCAAAGCCCAGTATTTCATTACGGTTAACACACACTCAAAAGCTAAACTAAAAAATAAATACAGACACCCTGATTTATTTTTCTATTAATATGACTGATAATAGGCAGTAGTACATATTACTGTTGTATTCCATTTTGGTGTATTTTAAATATGTCTAGATGTTCAAAACTTTGGGTTTTTGACATAAAGGAACCAGATAATCTGATATCAACAGTTTACAAACTGAGGGTCCAATTTGGTTTTGTTTTAATTTTGTTTTTTTTAAATAGTTTGTTGAGAGTTTGAGCAAGGAGAAAACAAGAAAACATGATCTAGTTAAAGTACAGATTGAGGGCCAAAAACACTATCAGGGAATATACACTAATAGTTTTTGTTTTGTTATCGCAGCTGTGAAGCTTTTATTGTACAATTTAGAAATTCAAACAATCGAAAAAGTTCAAACTTTCAATCGTCCTTTCTTTTCTTTTTCTTTTTAATGAGAAGGTGAATCAAGTTGCTGCTTACGAGGCTTAACCTACATCTGATACAGACCAAGTCTCTCAAAATCCCATCATCCTCTGGTGTCCTACCCCTCTGCCTTGTGTGTTTAAAGTACAGGTGGTGAAGATGTTTGGCACACTGACCCGCGCCTTTAAACGTCCACATTCCAAACTGAGAGTCTCGTGAGTTATGCATTTGAACTCACACAAACATGAGCCCAAAAAGGGGGAAAAAAGGACACAAAAACACAATAATATCTAGTGCTCACTAATGTGCTGTTACTCAGTGAGCCCTACACTTATGAGTACGAGGTTATGAAAACAACTCTTACCCAAACAGACCCAGCGATCTTAATGTTGAATTCTGTCAGTGTTAATCAGGTGAAAGCACTTACTAAATTTGTAAACAAATCTGTAATTTGCCAGCAGAACTAAAGTTCACCATCTGTGAGAAGAATTTACAAGGCTGGAATAAAAAGAAAGCAATGAGTACATATGTTTGCGCAGGAATAAACAAACTTTCTGTGGATCAGACTCAAAAGAGTTCATTGCTTTTTTAGAGAAATGGCACCACCCAGGTAAAAAAAAAACAAAAAAAAAACACAAACCAGATTTTCAAACAAACAGCCTGGATTCCCATACTGTGACTCGATCTATGTCAAGATGTCTCGTCCCTAAGCCCTTCACCATATTGGTCAACACCAGACAAACACGTCAGAAGTTCAAATGCATTTTAGCAAAGGTCAGCCACCCCACCCACTTGGGCTTCATGCGGTGAGATAAGTATTTATTCTGGCTTTCATGGTACTGATGTCAGACCCCAAATCAAGGCCAGCAAAAGACATAAAAAAAAGAAAATCCTTGATGACTTTAATGAAAACCACAAACATCAGCGGATATTTAGGACATTGCTCAACATGTTGGTATGTTTAAGATTTCTACTTCCATGTTCATGTTGCCCGAGTATCCCAATAAAATGTATGTCAGACTTAAACACTTTTGGCATTCAAGACCTACAAATCATATTCATTCACCGTTTTCCAATGAAGTAGGTAAGGTTCACAGATGAGGGAAAAAACTGAGATCACAGTGCCATCTGCTGGCTCCATCAAAAACAGCATTTTTATTTATTTATTTATTTTCATCTGAACAAAATTAATTGGCAAAGGCGAACAATAAATATATTAATATTCCTAAAATACAACAAAATACGAGAGGTGACCTTTTGGCAAGGTATCCTATATCAATGCAGAGCACAACAAAATTATATTTTAAGCAGGGTGAGAACTGACCTGCAGGGGGTGCTGGTTGGATGTTGATCGGAGACGGCTTGACCACAGGCAGCACAGTGGTCTGCAGGGGCTGGATGATTATCGTCTTGGGCTGCAGTGGAGCTGCTGTTGCTGCTGGAGCCAAGGGCATGGCTGCAATCAGCGGTCTGGGCTGGATGGAGATCTGTGAGCCCATCTGACTTGGCCTCTTTGCAGGCTGAGCAGGATTAGCTGTGGCATTGGTGTATTTGAATTGGAAGGGTTGGGAGGGACAAGATATGGGGGGGAAAAAAAACTGGATTTAGTCCAGGCCAGGAAATTTGCATTTACAGTTGAAATATCTGGGGGTGGGGGGTTAACTGTCAAAATTCTACCATGATTTTGTAATGACAATAACAAACAACCCTAGACGATGGTGGAATAATTGCTACTTGAAAAATGTCTGCACTAGAAGCTGCCTTACATGTTAAAACCTTCTGTTTTGGTATTACTGGAGCTCCCTGCTGCTTAGCTGGTTTGGTCTTGTACTAAATTTATTATTAAGCTTTCTTTGTACCACCTGATAATTATAAATCTTAGCAAACATTACTTGTGCAGTTGCTTGAGGTGGCACTTTTGTTCTGTATCCATATAGCTCACATTGTTTGGATTATGTACAATTACATCTTTTAAATTATTCTAATAAAACAGCTTGATATTTCTGGTGGTCAGAGTTTTCTCCGGCATAAGGTAGAAAAGGCAAGTGATAGTTTGTTGGTTTAAAACCCCTTAACCGTCATGAGGATACCGCTTTCCTCATGGACCCATTGGCTTTAATGTAAGTGTTTTTAGGGTAACGGTTAAGGGGTTAAGAAGTGATGACAATTTTTTTTTTAAATCTAGTTTTTGGTCTTTGAGGTAATGAATGGTCATGTCATATGTCATCCATTTAGAATACACAGGTCATCAGACACCTGTTTACGCAAACTGTCTTGGACTAGTCTAAACAAAGACCACATTTACTTTCTATGATCTTAAATTGTGGAACAAAATCCCAACAACCAGAGATGTGCAGAAACTATTGGCACGTTAAAATCAGGGTTTAAAACTACAACAGCTTACAGTTAAAAATAAAACTGTTTATGTCATTATGTCTTGGATATTTTTTTGTTTTTAGTAGTTTATGTGTAGCTCAAATTCTTTCTATTATTCTTTTAGTGTATTTATTGTTTTAATTTAGTCTGCTTCACCGTTCTCCTGTTAAGCCATTGGAATGACCTTGTGCATGCAAGCCTCAAACAATCGCTACCTCTTGTCCACTGCGTACTTCTCTTTTCAGCCTTCTTGGGTGGCGGAGAGACTTCAGAAAAGCCACTGGACTCGGACGAAACTGAAACTGGGGAAAGCTGTGACTGAGGGGACAGTGCCTCATCCTGTATGGAGAAATAGATACGATGTAAGATCTCTGTGACATTTATTATTTTTAAGTACATGCCCTGAACAGACGTCTTCGAACAAACTGAGCGCAGCACCGACAACGGTAATTTTCTTCTACTGCTAAACATGCTCGACTCTTTGGATGCGACACCAGGCATAAAGTCAGTTCTAACTAATGCATCTCAAACTGGCGCATTAATAAAATATGAGTGGCTTTTCAAATTCTCCCAGCTGACATGTGCGTCCTTGAATTGTCAGGATAATTAGCAGACAAGTGTGTGCCGACTGTTGGGCGAAAAAAAAAAACCAACTGTAACCCTTGCCCTTGTTTTGACACACTGTGATAACATCTGCCCGCTAAATTATGCTAATGTGTCTGAAGTTGTCGGCACCTTTTTTTAATGAGTGGTTGGTCCACAGTTCATACAGACAGTTCGTTATTAATTTGACGAGGTGTTTACAGATTTTATTAATAAGTTTCTGAACCATTATTCCACCCACCAATATTCAATCCACATCCGGAGGAAAACAAAATATTTCTCTTTGTTCCAACGTGGATTTGGAGATGGTTAGGTATGAAAAAGCTCGCAACCGAAACAATGGTAAAACAATTTGCATTGGAAATCCAAATTCAAATGCAGAAAGCTGGGGAAGGGCAAAGCTTTGAGGACAGATTCTTACGTGTAAGGACAACGGAGACAAAGCTTCCACCGAAGCAGGAGAGGGGACGGAGCTCAGCGTGTGGGAAGGAGACAGAGAGTCCACACTCACCTCACCATCTGGATGCACAAAGACACGGAACACAAACAATCAGGTCATTAACATGGAAAATCATGCAGCACAGTCCCAAAAACTCACCTCAAACCGTAACGTCTCTCACGGCTGCACACAATTATGATAACATGCAAATTTACTATTATATTAACAAAACACATTAAAATGACGACCCTCATTTTCTCTTTAAATGTTGCTTAGTGACAGAGTTCCCTTCACTTTTTGTAATCTTTGGCATCCTTGCCCTTAAAATCTATAGAATCAATGTCGGCCGTTGGAAACTCAGAAATTGGATCTTTGTTGAAAACTTACTGCACAATACCATCAAAAAAGTTGTAAATATAAATAATAACCAAAGACTGTAAAAACACTGGAGAAACATTTTGAATGTTGTTGCTATATCTGCCTATATTAAAATTCTCAAAGAAAACTTGTGATCAAAATTAAAAGTTTAGAGCATGGCAAAGAACAGAAATAGTAGAATGGCCAAAATACTCTAATCTGGGCATTTTGAAACATACCAATTGTTTCCTATTTTCACATTGCATTCCATGCTATGCCATGAGAACAATAGAATCAAAACAAAACTAGCACCCTAGACAGAGTTAAACACCAAACCAAATCATGTGGAATTTAAAAAATACTCCTAAATCTTTCTTTTTCCATCATAAAAAAATCTAATTCACAAATATGATTTCTAATTATATACATCAGGTAATAAACGTTGCATTAAAATGGAAGCTAAAAACAAACAAAAAATAACTATCACTTCTGTCGCTGTACCTGTGCAGGTGCTGCTCGTGTCCACTTCATTCCAAGGAGGAATGTCGATATCAAAATCGAGATGACCTTCATTTGCCTGAGAACCCAAAACATTTTTTTTTTGCAAAAAATTACTTCATGGAAAAATATCTTTCAATCAAATGTAAATTGCAAACATTTCTAAATCTAAACTGTTGCTCCCATCTCATAAAACCTGCGCTTACTTAACTGAAAGTGATGCACCGTCATCATTAGATGAACTCTGAAGATACTCACATAGGCGCCGCTTTCCAGGGCCTCGAGCAGCTCGTCTGCATCCCCCAGGTCATCCAGTTCATCGAACAGGCTAAGGTCTGTGTAACGATGAGGGATACAGACATATGGGCCACATCACTTCACTAATAACAGGAATACAGTCTATTGATGTTGGTAGTAAGAGTGATGATTTTGACTACTAGCTTTCACTATAACACAACTTTTACACGATGTCGAATCAAGTTGGAAAACAGAACAGAAATTGCACCTAAAGAAATATGGTGATGTTTTAACATGACTAGATCAGCGTAAAGATTACGACATGCACCACAGGTTCTTTGAAGGCCGTCATGTGTTTGACCACAGCATTGTGTAGAAGATTAATATTCACTGATATACTGCTAAGTTCTCTTAATGTGCACCAGCCTTCTCTCTTATCTATATGTTCATGTTTATGATCCAGAGATGCTGATAAAACAACGTAATATAGACGGCAGAAACTTTTACCTCCTTAGTTTGACAATTCAAAGATTAACACAGGATTAACACAATCGGAATATCAGAAAACTTCATAGATTGAGATGTTAATGAGATAGTCAACACTAAAAGGCACCATGTTACTGCACCACTTGACGTAATTTCACAAATAAAGAATAGAAGCTTATACCATGACATTCTAAGTTATTGCATAATGCATTTACATAATATGCAACAATGTTTTGCTACTAGATCCAAACAGTTCTCACTTTTCACAGCTCTCAGGCCTACCAGTAATCTGTATCTCTATAAAGATTAATTTGTCCTTGTGATTAAACTCTTATTCAGCTTCTCCGACCTGCACAAGTAGCATACTGTGTGAACACGCAGCTCGTGAAAGTGGGAAATGCAATACGAAAATAAAAACTTTTAATTTACAAAAGTTAAGAACTATCTCAGCAGTACCTCACAAGATTCACATCAGCACCTGGCAGGTCTGCATGATAAAGCTAAAGCTGCATCTTACCTGGATGTCAAGCATATTAAAGTAATATATTTATCTTTTTTTTAATTTCTTTTATTTAACCAGGTAAACCCCATTGAGATCCAGATCTCATTTTCAAGGGGGACCTGGATTTTAAACTACACATGAATCTTGACTTGTCCCTCTCCTGGTGACTTCATGTATCAGTCACCATTTATTTAACAAAAGTGAAAGCAAAGACACTATCAAATGTCAAAACTCGTGATCTGGACCTAAAATATGCCTTGAATACTTAAAGTTTTAATAACTTGCTAAATTTCAGTGGCTAATTGTAACCATTGTTATATGTTGTACATGCAAATGTTTAAGTATGTTTCATGAAAACAGATATAAACATTTGCAGAAAAACTTGAAAAACTTGAAAAACACAGTAGCTAAGCTGATTTAGGGGTGTTTGTAACAGTCAATCGGTTTATTTCACTTTAAAACAATTAACAGTTTTATTTCGTGTCTTCTCCGTTATTTACATAAAAACCGATAATGTTACGTCATCTCAGCATCCATAGCAGGCTAATGCTAACTGGCTAGCCGAAAGTTGAAAACCCACACCAACAAACGTTACAACATCAACCTCAAACTTAGAGGTCATTCTAAAACAACAAATCGCCATAGATGATATTTACGTGTTTCATTAAAATAAATCGCTAAACAGTGTCTACGAACAGCTTCCTTGTGTGGGTGTTTCTAGAAAGAATCAGACGTCTTACCCCACTCTCCTCCTTTATCGATAGGGAACATGCCCGTTTCGCTATCCATTACTGGGTTTAGTTGACAATTTCCAAAGTTTAACTTTAAGTCGGTTGACATCTCCCTTTGAATTCATGAGTGACTTATCGCTCAAACGGAAACACACTTAGACCAAGCGCAGACTCACATCACTGTCAAGTTAAATACACGTCTGTCTTTACGATAAGTTCTACGGAAGCCGTTGAGGGATCAGTGTGTCGCATACGACTCCGTTGTGCGGACCTGCGCTGCCTATATTAGCCACCAGGATGCGCTATAGTATTGGTAAAGAGGAATTGCGCGTTTCCCCCCCCAGGTTGTGGAAGATGTTTCTGAGTACATGACCTTCGTGTACGAAAAGTCTACAGTCTTTTACAGCCAAAAAATGAAATTCTGAGTAATTTAAAGAAGGTAAGAAAAATTCATCAGGGATAGTAGTTTTTAGAAGGTTCAAAATGGCTATTATCCCACAAATAATTCCATATTATTTGCATGTATAAATTCAATTAATATTAAATTACGCATGCAAGGTCATTTAAATACCTGTAATGTGCTATTTAATTTTGTGTGGTGAGACCGAACATTAGCCCCTAGTAAATAATTTATAATCAATTAAGTGAAATTAAATCCACGCTGTTAGCTGAACGCATAACCACTTATCCAGGTTCTTATGTGGTCATGTACTTAATTGACAGCTCCTGGCATAAAAACATAAAAAAGAGCCAGTAGAAGAACAAGCTTTTTGACATTTGGCTAGATTTTAAGGAGCGCAATATACATTCTCAACTCAATCCACAAATGCATTTTCCTTACAAATTTGGCACTATTTAAGAGGAAAACAATCAGACTTTCCAAACGCAAATTTTCTGCCAAGAGGGCTCTTACAACAAAGACCTATACCAACCCCAATAGCTTAATTATTCAAAACAATATGCAACTCTTCATGAAGACTGTTTTTTGTTTTTTTTAACGCAGTTTGTTTGATTTTAACCAGTAGCATAAGCATATTGACCCAGCTCGTTTATATTTTAGTAATAACAACTATAAACAGCCAATCGTGGCATGAAATTGATTAAAGTAATGAATATGCTGGCCAGCCTTTTAATTCAACTAAAAGTTTGGAAGAGCATTTTAAATGTATTCCACATTGCAAAATGGAGTTGTTTAATTTTTCTGCATGAATAAATCCCAGTCTATTCTGTATTCCGTCTGAAAACGCAGTGTTTAGATTTTACTGGAGTGTTTGTGTGGTCAAGAACTGGCTCTTCTGACTGATATGAGCATTCGGGCGTTGCAAAGGCCTTGGGTCGTTCGCACACTGATGACTCACAGGGGTCACACTCACATGTCAATCATGTAAGAGTGTCAGACTCGTGCAAATCAAAGAGCAAATAAATGTTAAAGTCAGGTCAAATTTCCAGCTTGACTGTGAACTGATGTTAAACCACCTAAAGGGTTGTCACCATTCTGGGGCCGTGTCAGAAGGATTGGATGGATTCTTCTACGGGGCTAAACTGCTGCTGACGTCTCAAGTCCTGGTGTGAATTCTACTTTAGTGTCACGACAGCGAGTCCAAGCATCTTGGCTTTAATCAGAAACATTTTGAACAGACCTTTTAGCAATGCTACAACATATCAAATGAGTCATAAGTGTTTTTGATACATAAAACATAAATATAAGAAATAAAAGTTTCTAAAGATACTATCTGGTGAAAACCACAATGTTGAGAAACAAATTCGATATCTGTTATGGCTATATATGTTTTAGTAGTAATAAAAAAAAAACTAATTTACATATCCTATATGTTCTTTCACTCAGTGATTTTGAAAGCTTGGATGATCCTAGCAGAGCAGAGACATTAGAGACATGGTGTGTTAAAAACCAGCAGCAGGTGTACACTGGGCCTAATCCCTCATGGGCATTTCAGGCTATAGAGAGATTAACCTGAGGTGGTCCGGTTCAGCTCCTTTTAAAAAGAACAAGCCCCTAGTCTGTCTTAACTTATTACGGCAAGGTGACGACTAATGTGAAGGTCAACCATCTGGCAGAGGTGTGCAATCAACCTGCAGTCTAACCTAAAACCGAGTCATCTGTTTTTTAATCTAGTAAACCTATATAATTAATATATGGTGGTGTCCAGGTCTCAGATGAACGTGAACAATGCTTAAGTGTTCTGACAATATCCATGTCGTCTAATAATACAGACCCTGTGTTTACTGTGTGATGTCTGGTAATCACAATGTATGATTGGAGCAGAGTTTAAAATGGATGTCGCCTTTGGTCTGCACCAGCCGAGGCTCATCATATTGATTGTTTAAAGCTTCTAACCCAGAGCTATAGAGAGCAGATTAACAGGTTAACCTGATAGTATGGCTCAACGTTTAATGGAACATCTGAGGAAAATGGATTAAGGCTTTTTGGTCACGTTGTTGCAGAATCGGCTTTGAGTGTGCGTCCTTTTTTTTCCCCCTCTGAAACACGTAAATGAAGAGGATTTTGCATTCAGTAACAATTCAGTCCAAAGGTCTTTCAATGAAATCATAATTCCAGTTGAAGAACTGTAAAAGCACTACTTTTAATTGTGGTTTTTGACACATTTTCACACAGTTTGGCAATTATTATTAATTTGCTTTTTACTGAGTGATACAATGTAGTCCAAACTAATTATTTAAATGTTGAAACAGTCTGTCTGCAATAAGCCAAACTGTGAAATTTGTGAACTTTTTCATATTTCTACACATTGCAACCACTGATTCAACATGCTGAATGACCATATTTCTTTGTAATTACACCTGCAAGTCTTTTAGGTATGATCTTTACCAGCTTTGCACATCTAGGAATTGAACTTTCTATCCATTCGTCTTTGCAAATTAGCTCAACTTTGATTAGATGCTGAGCATCTGTGAACAGTTATATTCAAGTCTCGTTTTCTCAACCGGATTTAGGTCCAGATTTTTACTGTGCAACTCTAGCAAATAAATATGTTCTCATATGAACCTGGCTGTATGATTAGGGTTATTTTGCTACTAGGAATGTCTACATCCCCCCATGTCAAGCTTTTTGCAATCTCTACAAGGTTTTCTTGGACTGACCTGTATTTAATGCAACCTATTAATTAATCCAGCTATTCTGTCGCTGCTGTAAAAAAGCATCAGGATGATGCAACATGCCACACACAGAATTTTGCATGAAGTCCAAAGAGTTTAATTTTGTTCTAAAGCAGTTTCACTCACATGTTGCTCTCTCCTTACACCACTTGTATCAAGGTGTAAACAGAACATGTTAAGACATTAAACAATAGTTTTATTTTGGTCTAGAGACGTACGGTTTGTGGAGTGAATGATTAATGGTTATCTTCCACCTGAGTGGAAGATGTTTGCAACTCCTCCAGAGTTACTACGGACCTCTCAGTATTTTCTGCTCTATGCTCTCCTTGAACAACCTCCCAGTTTAGCTGGATATGGTACAACAATAGGTTTGCTGCTGTACCATATTCTTTGCATGTTTCATGATGGATTTTATAACTCATCTCTGCTTCTCCACAACTTAATCGCTAATCTGTCTGTTCTTTGTCTTGGCCATCGTAATTCTGTTTTTGTTACTGTCCTCTAGCAAACGTCTGAGTCCTTTGCACTACAGATACTTTTATTATGAGATGAAATAATATAAGCGTTGACTCTGTTTAGAATTTACTTCATTATTTTTCTTCCTCAACTTCACAGTTATGCACTATATTGTGTTTTTTTTTCCACAAAATTTCAAGAGGTTTGAAGCAGGAAGGTGATAAAATGTGAAAAAAAAAGGTTTTTCAAAGATTATGAACAAGTGATATATACAATTTGGAAAATTCAAACACTAAATATGAATCCATCCTCATCTACAATTTGATTTATTTTTTATCATGTACTTTTTTCTGAATTTAAAAAGGAACAACCTGTAGTTGTAAATCAAAGACTGCAGAAACTCCTGCTTGTACGACTCTTTCTTCATTGGAGTCAAGCTAAACCACATTCAGATTTGTTTCTGTGGCTGGTTGTCTGCATCAAACCATTCTGCTGCTTACAAATTCATAAATTACATTTATGTCTCACAGCTTTCACAGGCTGTGAACAAAGCAAAACAAAAGCACTGTGCTGATCTCGGAACAATGTAAAGCCAATTATGAGCAGAAGAGGAGAAACAAAGACTTGATGTTTTCAATCAAGCAACAAACAGCCTTTAATTTTTGAAAAGAGGAGAAAGGCTGCATGCGACTTTCGTTTATTATTTTCAATAAAACGTTTCCTTTGCTAAAGGACAAAGACTACTTCTGTGGAATGACTCAGTGTCTTTGACATTTGCGCTCGTGTTTTGAGACCAGACTGGCTGGTATTGCTTAGTTTTCCAGCATGTGTTCAAAACTAAAAAGGAATTTCTTGGCTTAACACAAACCTAGCTGTGAAAAAGAGAAAAAGAGATGAAAGACAAAGATACTTTTAAGCAAAGACAAACCACTTGGCTAAAAGGGAGCTTGAGACACATTTCATCTTTTGTGTGCCAGATTGATGGCCTGCGAGATGGATGATGTTCTGTAGTGATGTGTGGCATTGTCTTATCCTCGGCCAGCACAAAGAGTCCGAACACTTATCATCTCGTGCTTATGTATGAGAGAGAGGGACAAGGAGGGGTGGAGGGTGGGGGTGGCTGAAGAGAGTCCAGGAAAAGCGGGGGATGGCGGAGCTCCCTCTGATAAAGCTTGATGGAGACGGGCTACTGACAAGAGGAGGCAGATGGAGAGAGTCATCTCCCATGACAACGCCTGCAAGTAACAGCCAAAAAGATGGGGGAATGGTCAAACTGGGATGGAGCACCTTCAAATTTTGCGTTGGTGTTTTGGTGAATGCATGATGAAACTTGTGTCCCAATATGATTTTTTTTTAAATGGTGACTGAATATGATGATTTGTTGCAAAGATTTTTTTTTTAAACTTTTTTTCCCCGGCGTGTTTTGTCTGCACTGTGACTTCTAAACAGGTGGCCTATAGGTTTGTTGAACTCAGTTTAAGATTAGTGTTTAGGACATTGTTTGGTGGGAATGGGCCTGTGAATACAAAGGGATTAGTGAACAGGGTTCCTTCACTCACTGTGAGTTTGTATTTGTGTAAAGGAGTGGGGGGCAATCTGAAGTTGATGGATGGATTGATAAGCAAAATAAAACATTAACTGTGGTTATTCAAAAAAATATATACACTTATCATTTAAATATACAAACAGGAACAAGAAATAAAATGTATACAAACAAGTTGTACTTAAGTTTTAAAAGTGGGCAAAAACTAAGAAATAAAACAATAAAGAGAAATTTCCAAGAGAAATGTGAGTCTTTACTCCTTCCCACGTCCCTCTCCTTATGCACTGCAGTTTAAAGAAAGCAACCAAAATCATCTCAATGCCTTGAACCATGTGCCACCATTAGGGACACACAAAGGGAGATCTGACAAATGACCATTTTAATGCCCCCCTCTTTGACTTTAATGAATTTATGCGTTATCTGGCCTTAATGGAGGCTGCGGTGGAGGGGCTGGCGCGATGCCATAACAAATGAAAAGCTCTGATTAGTGTAGAATGAGGCGAGAGAGAGAGAGAAAAAAAACGCCATTCATCTTGGTTAGCATCCTCCTGTGCGCCTTTATGGGTCGCTGTTACAAGGACGGCGGTGGAGCCGGGGGTCCTCGTCCCATTAGCGGGGCAGGCCGATAAAGGGGGGGTCCGCTGAGTGGTCAGCCGGGGCCGGGGCGTTGACGGAGCGTCTGGCCGCTCCGCGGTTCAAGACTGTGAATACCTCAGCGCGGCTTGACTCCTGAATAACCTTCTGAGGTACCAGGAGCTTCACCCCTGCATGACCCCGCACTCTGAGCGGGGGTGTGTCAGAGGAAGGGGTGGGGGGGGTGGGGGGTTCGAGGGGGGGGGTATCCAGAGCAGGACCCACGTTAACAATTAGGTAAACACAGGAGGAATCCCCTCTTAGGGAAAGACTGCGGGAGATTAAAATCAACGCTTTGCATTGAAAAAAATATAATCGTACGATTAATTATGCGTTGCTCGGTGTGCAGTTTATTTGGAAAAGACTTGCATTGCGCGTCGATGGGTTCACGTTAAGGGAAAAAAAGCCTATGGTTCAGAACAAGCAACAGCAAAGCTTATACTTTAGCTAAAGCGGGCTAATCAATGTATCAGTCGGCGACGTCGTTGTAAAATTGTCGCCACGGTGTTTGTTGTTCGTGCTGAATCGGAATCAAAGGTGTTGCTTTAAAACGGGGCTTCCTGCATTATTAATACACCTACAGAGACGGTCTACAGAAACGAGCATTTAGTTGTTAAAAAAAAAAAAGTATTGCAACACATTGTCAGAGATGGTGAAATATTTCGTCATGACCCGTGTTAGAGCTCCATATCGACCACTGCTGTCATTGGGAGAAGCCCTGTTTCTGCCGCGCCCCCCTCCCTGGCTGGGCCCCCGCGCTGAGGGAGAGAGAGAGAGAGAGAGAGAGAGAGAGAGAGAGAGAGAGAGAGAGAGAGAGAGAGAGAGGAATGCACTGGGATACGGAGCGGCAACCACTGTAGGAAACCGACGCAACAACTCGCTCACTATGGACAGCAATGATCCATATTTACACCTCAGTAAGTAAAAGCCGTGCGCTTTCGGCGGCCGTCTGCGTTCCTCTCGACTCTTGCTTGTTGCTTTTGCGTTTTGTTTTGACTCGAGAGAATCGCTTCATGGCGTCTCCTTCGTACGTCCGTCCAGCGAAACTGTTCGCGGGACTTTAATCACCGAGTCCTGCCCCTCGACAAACGTTAGACTAAGCTGTTGGAATAGTAGTAGTTGCAACGCAGAACCCAGAGTTGTTGCCATTGCATAAAGTCAGGTGATCGCGCTTGCGCCTGGTCTGGCAAGGTCAGAGGTTGGCACTTTAATTGCGCTTATGTAATTTATGGCGCTTGTCGCGCGTCTCTTGCTAAACTGTTTGAGACAGAAACACAATTTATTGGTCTGGAGCGGTCGTTTGGGTCCGAGGAGGACTGGGCTGCGTGCAACTGCGCGGAGGAATGTCGGCTTTCTGCAGATAAACAAACTTGGGAGTCCCTTTGAGGTAGCGTAGAGGAGCGTGCGTGCTGGACGCGCCCTGGTCAGCGCTGTGGGCTGCGGGAGCCTCTCTGGAAAACACCGTGATGTGATTTTTTTTTTTTTTTGCACAGTAAATCAGCTCTCAGGGTCACACTTTCTGACTTTGCCCTTGAACCAGCTGATGGTTTTCTCTCGTTATCCCTCGGCGACCGCTTAGGCGATCAGTTTGCAACATGTGGAGTTGGTTATGGCCTACTTTGCTGAGCTCTTCCTGAACTAGATGATTGTCTTTGCTGTTAAACTCCGATCTTTAATAAACGATTATTGAATCTGACTGAGTTGCCACGTGCATCGGCTATCATGTGATATTTTGTTTTCACCCAGAAGTGCAGCAGTGGAAAAACAACAAGAAGGAAAGGATGACAGTAAAGCATGTAGTTAAATAAGTAGAAGTTGTATATGAAGATGAAGAGTTCGAATTTTGTCAGTTTACAACTACAAACATATATATATATAAATTCAAACAAATTCCCTTCTCACCCTCTGCTGGTGGTCTCTCTCTCTCTCTGTCTCTCTCTCTCCCTCTCTCTGTCTCTCTCTCTCTCTCTCTCTCTCTTTCATCCCCTGAGCTCGGGTCCTCTACCAGAGGCCTGGTAGAGGACCCGACCTGGGACCTTGAGGGTTCTGCGCAGTATCTTGGTTGAGCCTAGTACTGCACATTTCTGGACTGAGATGTCTGATGTTGTTCCTGGGATCTGTTTTAGCCACTGCTCCAGTTTGGGGGTTTCTGCCCCGATGACCACAGGCACCACTGTGGTCTTCACCTTCCAGGTCTTTTCCAGTTCCTCCCTGAGGCCCTGGTATTTCTCCAGTTTCTCATGTTCCTTTTTCCTGATGTCGTAATCACTTGGTTTGATCACGAAGACTAAGATGAAATAGTCTATAATGACAGCGGGAAAGTCTTTGGGAGGGTATGTCTCCACAATAAAACAAAAACAAAACATCTATCTGTTTACCTGTATTAAGCTGCATTTATTCTTCAATTTAAACATCACCATGCTTCTCTATGGAGATGATGTGATCTGCAGCGTTAGCATTCTGCTCGTAGGCCGAAAAGTTTTCACCTCATTCGACCAGAGCTCCCTGTTGATGTTGATGCTGATACTACGTGGATTGTGGCAATCTGCTGGACTTCTTGTACATTTCTATCAACAACCACTTTATTCTTGCCACTCTTCCACAAGGACCTGATTTGTGTAGTGCTTGACTGAGGGTTTCCCTGTTGACAGATTATCTCTTCTGAGCTGTGGATCTTTTTAGCTCCTACCGTGTTCTCATGGGCCTCTTCGCTGCTTCTCCGCTCCAATTACTGATTGGAGTCCACCTGATTAGGTGACTTTTGATGACATTGGGTTTATTTAGGGACATCAAAGTAACATTTGAGCACCACATTTGTTCAGTTTTTTACAAAAAATGTGCATTTTTTTCACCTCAAAATTATGCACCGCTTTGTGTGGGTGCTTTGGATAAAATCCCTTAAGATACATTGAAATTTGTGGTTGCGACATTACAAATGGTGAAAAAGTTCTGAGGTTACATGCTTTTTTAAAAAAAGGGACTGTAACTGCTGCAGTGTCCTGTTATCTCAGGACTACTTAGTGAGGCTGAAAATTGTTTCTGTAATGACGGCAGGTCCTTGGGGAATGGCAGAGACATGTGGATGGGAAAGCATAGAGAGAAGGAAACTCATGGTACAGAAGGAACAGAGCAGACCCCCCTTAGGGGCTTCACTTATACGTTGTTGTAAGTTTCTGAGGAGTAGGTCCCAGGAGTCACGCACTTCAACTGTGTTCAGCTGCTCTACTTCAGATAGAGGTCCAATACATTTCTGTTTTCCCAGTTATGATTCTTCACCCAAAGGAAGATTTGTCAAGATTTGACAATTTGGAGATTTAAATGCGGCTTTTCCCAGAAGAATTTGATTTGAAAAGTTCCCCAATCCCACAATAGTCTCAAACTGAGGTTATTTATGGATTGAAAATTTCTTCAAAATACAATAATAAGAGTGAACTTATATTTCAAACACTACACTATGGAGCGCAGTACTCATAAAAAAAAAACAGCTGAGAGAATATTTCAAGCCTTTCTTTGTCTCTGTTTTGGCTCAGAACTATGATTTAGTACATATTTTTGCATCGACCGCCAACACACTCAGATGCATAATAGAGTCATAAATTGTGCTCATTTTTCGACGCTGTAATGGTCAGCCTTTGTAATCTGTTACAAGCATGAAGCCGAAGGCGTGTGGAGTCAAGAAACAAGCCGGTGATTATGTGGGGATTGTTTTTGTGATCTTCCTCCTCCTCAGTTTTTTCCCAGACATGTTATGTTTCAGCAGGTTTTCACACAGGCCTGCCCTGGGCTGTGCAGTTATAGAATCAGCATTTTTCCCCCCACCCCCCTCTGCGTTTCAGCAATTTTTGTTTTTTGTCAGTGGAAGTGATTCTAGACAAGCTAACGAGAATCCTCTTGCTGCTTTTTGAGGGTGAGAACTTATTTAGCTCACAGATTGGGGAAGTCAGAGCAGAAAGAAGAACAGGATTGGAGAGTGAAGGGAGCAAAACTACGGGGAAATGAAGGTTGTGGGAGTAGGGGTGGTGAAGGAACAAGTCTCAGAGTTGATGTGAGCTCTCAACACTTGCTAGGGGTCGTTGATTCACCTCTTCATACATTCAAAAAAAAAAAAAAAGGATATACCCAATAACTTTTTCTGCGCATGCATCATACGCAAATATTTCACTGAAAAAAAAAAGAAAAAAAAAAGTGACGGGCATCACATGACCTGAAGAATGTGGGTTGTAATATGGGAGCTTTAATGCTTAGTCGTGCACAAAACCCCGCAGAGTGAATAAACCACACAGGTAAGGTAGGTGTGGCTCTCCATGAGTGTTTGTTCAGGCACTCTATAGCTTGAGACCTGCAATTCTTCAGCGCCAACACGTGTCCTTGCAGACGATATTTTTTGTCTTTTTTGTTGTGCTTTTCATTGGGCGTGTGCATTTGTATGTCAGTGTAAAGACTCGGATGTCTTTTTGTGTGCGTACATGCAGATTGTGAGTTGGGAATAAGGGAAAAAAATATGGGGCGTAAGGAGGCCATTCTCTGGGCTAATTGCCAGTAATTAGTCATTAGTGAAGAAGGTCATAGCCATGATTTAATTCCAGCTTTAATCAAGCTGAGAACCTGGAAAGACCCATGGGCTGCAGGAGTATTTTGTCATGAGAGGTATTAGGGTATTTCTTTGCTAATTATTGTAACAACAAACAGATCAGTGCATGGATGCAGATTGTTTTACATCTCTCTGATCTTGTGGGGACTGAGTTCTTAATCACTGAGCAGCTGCTGCAGTAGCTTGATTAATATTTTTAAATGGTTGCAGGTGCTGATTCATAGCCCCAGCTGCTAGTCTCTGCAAATTTCTTAAGGGGAAAATGTCAAGCAAAGATACCCAAGTGCAGAAATTCAGAGTTTGCTGAAAAACTAAGAGAATCCTGGAATTAAGGTTGGTTAAAACATCTAGAAAAGCTGACTTTGAATTAGTAGTTTCACTATGAGTTGTAGCATGCTTGAGTAGGTTGGAAGTTTATAAATGTAGACAAAAAAAAAAATATATATATATATATTATGATGATAATGTGAGAGTGCAAAAACAGAAAAAGCTTTCTGTTTTAGTCTTTGTAATATTATGTGATATCAGCATAGTTTTGTTTATTTATAGTCTTTCTGAAAAACCCTCGTAGAAACATCCACACTCCGGCTCCAAAACTCATTTCAGTACCAGTGCAGAGAAAATACGTCAACGGAAACACACTAAGAAGCTCGGTGGCTTTTGTCATGTTTACAGTGTGCTGATGTTTAATTTTCGGGGTGTTGCAGAAGAAACCGGATGGCTATATTGTTGGGGAAAGTGGCGGTGAGACACATGAAAGTCTCACCGCCACTTTCATGTGTGGCGGTGAGACGTAATGTCGTAATGGGGGGGGGAGATGTAATGTCTCCCCCCCCCCCCATACTTCCAACAAGCATGAGCCGGCATGAGACCCTCACGGTGTGATGACTTTAGGAAAAATGGCACAGTTTCATTACACAAACGTTTAAAACAACAATGTCTAATGTGATCTTTATTATTCTTTTATTCTTTATTACTGAAAACAGAAAAGCAGGAGTTTTTACCATGACTTTAACACCTATTAAAGGTAACAGTAGTTTCCAATTATTGGGGTGTATATTGTATATTTGGCTGTTCTGTTTATTACAGATACCTGCAAGCCTTTTAATTTAAAAAGAGCTCTTTTTTTAAAAAAAAAAAAACCCATCTTTTCTTAATCTTAACCAAGTAGATTAAGCAACAAATAAAATTGTTAAACTTTACATGTTATGACTTCATGTTCTTGAAAATTCACATCTTATAAAAGGACAAGATAAGGTAATGGGTTCCTCCTGAGGTTATAGTGTGCTCAATACAATATTTCTAACTCAGATTTAAGAATAAGGAGTGTAACCTAAATTTAGTAATGCCAATTATCCTCCTGTCTTTGTAATTTGTGTTACATCTCTGATTTCTAATTAGGGTTCTCAGGAGTTGAATTGACATGTTTAATGTGGGCCATGACACACTATCATAACACAGCATGCTGTAAAGAATAAAAAAGATTATCGTAATTTTTTTCTGGGCAATTTTGTTTTAAGCGTTTCTTCTTTGGCGTTCTCTCTCTTTTCCATTTGCCTCACTGCCAAACAATTTTCCTGCTCAACTACTGTCACCGGGAGGATAAGGTTACCGGAGTCTCTCATTCAAGTGATGTGTGGTCAGTCGATCCAGTGTCCTACAGGTGTCTCGCACTAGAAAACTGTCGAGTCACGCAGAGTGAAAGAGATGCACACATATCGGGGAAAGTTTCTCAAGATCACAGAACTGCAGTTGAGTTCATAAGATGAACATTTGATAGGTGGGTAGGATAACTTGAAATCTCTGCCAGCTTCACATTTGTTGGCTTGGGTCATTTTTGTTAATCACATGATGTGCTCGCATTCCTAGATAAATTAAAACTCCTCCTGGAATAGTGAACAAATGACTGAGTTCTGTGTTGCTTGTGTTGTTAAAACAAGACTCTGTTGACTTGATTCTTTAACAAGGACCATATTGGATTCTACTAGCTACAAACTTTGTATAGGCTCCCTAAGGACTTGCCAGGTATTGTTCCCCATTGCCTTTAAAGGTGTATTTTTGGCCCGTGTTTGCATTAAGGCTCTCGCTCTGCGCCACGTTTTCTTGTCCGTCCCACAGCTTTGGCGAAAAGACAATTCCTAACATCCTGGAATGTCATAACACTTGTTAAGCACACAAACAAACCAACACAACACTCAAGCAGAACTCACCATGCCATAAGTAATACCATTCAGAGCTCATGCTGTTATATTTATTTTTTTTTTTGAGTCGACGGGAGATTTCAGATGCTTGGAGGAAGATAAAAGAGAGAATTCTTGAATATTTGCTCCCATGTTTTCACTTGCTCAGCCTATTTATGCTCAATCTGCACATAAAACAAGATATATTATAGAAATGTCCTTGAGTTATGTATATAATAAAAAAACCCTCTGGTAGCTATCAAGTTTCTCTGCAATGTCTTTACATGATCTCCAGGCTCGATCTCTTTTACGAGGTAGTAATCGGAGTCTTCTCGTTGTTCTGGACTCTTTTAAGTTTGACCCTTGCCTCCCCATACGCCTGACACCCTGGTCATGCCACTGCAACAGGTGTCTGAGCACAGCTACAGGACCATGCAGTGCACAGAGAGACAGACATGAGTTGAGTGGGTGGTGGAGGAGCTGATTTGTGCAGCAGTCGGGCCAGCAAACTGTTCCTGAGGGATTGATCTCCGTGGAAGGATAATCTGGGTAATCCTATAACTGGCGCCGTTGGACTCCGCCTCCTTTTTGCTATGCAGTGCCGCACCCCCCTGGCAGTACCAACTTGAAAACGGCTCCTCCTTCTCCACATGGAGCCTTTCCTTTCTGTTCTCTCCTAGAAAGTGAGCGATTTGGGATCCGCTGAAGCACAATTTGTGTTTTTTGTTTGTTTGCTTTGGTATTAGCCATGTGGCACCCTGCCTCTTTACCTGCAACCGGAGGCAGCCCTAGGAGGGAAATGGGTTGCGGTCACTGTGAGTAGCAGTAACTGGATTTTTTTTTTCTTGTTTTGTGTTTGCACATCTTTAAATGAGCTCTTTCATTTTAATTTAAGTTGCATTTATCATGTCCAACTGTGGATTTTTTATTTTAAATATTTTTTAATGGCTCACTTCATATCTACTATTTGTCAGTGAGGATAATTTCCATTGTTGCAACTTCATTTTTCTAGTGTTAATGCACCCAAGCCCACATTTGTGCTTTTTAAACCATCGAATAATTTTAACCAGTTGTGACAGCTACAAGGCTTTGCTGTTTCCTGCTAGAATTGAGAGCTTGTGACTCACTTGAGGTCTCACATGTGTTCAGCAGGGATGTCACTCAACCTTAAAGGACGCTTCCAGCTTTCTTTGCCTTGTCCTTCACTATCTGTTTAACTCTCAACACTTGTCCCTTCCTATTAGTCCCTTTCCATCGTGGTTTGCCTCTGCTGTCCGTCACCTTGTGTCCCTCTATTGGTGCATGAGCATCGCTGCTCATATTTCCTGAGATTGGGGCGGGATGTGTCTGAGTCGACTCGCTGGGACGCGTTGCTCTGTTTATGAGCATGTGTGATTGCATCTGTGAGTAGAGCAGATAACGGAGAGCTATTGTACTCTCAAGTGTCCTTTGAGAGGCGCATCACTCCAGATAAAAGTGTAAACACAAGGGTGTTCAGCGGAGTCTTGAGCATTAAGTGCATCCTTGTTGACTGCAGGAGGGCAGATTGCTCCGGTCTCATCTCTGCTGAGAGCACATCTGGACATTCGACAGAGCTTTAAATCCACATCATTCTGAAAGTGGAGGATTATGTTTGGCTTAAATGCACACTGTACCTGTTAGATACTGAAATATTTTCTGCAGTGTTTTCATTTTTGTTTTTTTTTTACAATAAAAATAGTTACATTCATACTTATGTTTTGTTTATCTATCCAGTGGAAATTGAATCTGGAGAGGTTTGTCTGCGTCGCCCTACACCATGTCAGTTTGACTTTCAAATGGGGGTAATTAGTATGAGAAAAGAGATTATTCATTCATTCATCTGTCCATCCATTGTCTTTCTCTCATTAAAGATTAAATTGTAGATGTAACAGGTGATACTTCATGTAGCGTATTCTGAGGAATCATGAGGAGTTTTCAGGTCAGAATAGAGCTTTAGTTCTTCTTACAAGTACATTCTGCAAGGCGCATTTCTTCACAGTGGGACACTGCCAGAAAATCTTCAAAGGAAGACCGCGAACCACGTCACCTGACTTTCTTTCAATCCAAAGGATCAACGCTGACATTCCGACTTGTATTTGGAGTCTCCTTCTTTCGGTCCTGATCCACATCTCATGATTGTAGGTGATGGATAGACGCTTGTGAATCAAGAGCTTTGCTTTCAGGCTCACATGTTTCTCTGATTTATTTCGCAGTCTCACCCAAATATTCAGACAAATCTTATTCATTTCAGTCACGCTAACTGATGATGAAACTTGAGAATGTGAGATTTTACCACACATGACAGCCTTGAATAAAACACCACAACATCACAGTTAAAATCAAATATTTTCATATCCATATCTTTTTTTGCATTTCGCATTTTGCAACTGCTGCTCAGAGACAGTCAAGAAAAGCCAGAGACATGAAAAAAGCCTTTAATTTTTAACGTAAAAATGCCTTGACATCTTAAGTATGCATACTTGCTGTTTTTAATTCAAATGTTCCCAAAATTATTGACTCTGTATTTTTTTTTGCATTGACAATGCCTGATTGGTATGGATTTTTTTTGGTGTTGCTGTTCATGTGTCATGATTTTTCTTTTTCTTTTCTTTTTTTAACTTCCTGGCAGTATTTCATATGTCCAAACGAAGCACAACTAAATCTGCAGTTTTCTATGTTTCTGTCTGTCACTCTATTTAATCTGATGACTGTAGGGATTATATCCTCTAAAACCATAAGTATGTCTGACTTTAGCATTTATCTTAAAGCACAGCTGTACCTCAGCGCAGCGTCACAGAAATTGCGTTGGTTGTGCCTCTCAGTCTTATAGTTAAATTATACTTCAGTCTAAGCTTATTTTTCATTGTACCTTAGAAACTAATTAGTGCATGTTTTACTTTATAGGTTTTGACAAAATGAGACTCAACTTAAACTTCTTTGCATCATTGCTTAACGGTTATCTTCAGCTATTGCGTCTGTTGTTTAAACCTGCTTCTCACTGCAATAAAGGCAAATATTGTATTTTCCAGACCAGATTTGAAGGCTCAGTGGCGTGCTTTTAAATAAGCTGCATGAGTCGTCTGTCGCTGGATTTTCACTGTGTGTTCCATAGGAGGATTTTAAGGAAGGTTTACTTCTTCCTTCAATTATTGAGTGGTCTTTCTTCTATCACAGCTGCTTGGGATGTCCACAGTCAGGCTGCCCTTATTCAAACGCGCTGGGTCACAGCGTGAGCTTGTGTTCACCTTTTCATGGTCCTCCTGTGTAACAGGGGACGACTACTTCCAGGAACTAATTGGAGTTACCTCATCAGGCAGAGCCACGAGGGCGGATGCTTTGATTTGCTTTGAGCCCTTTTAGTACGGCTGCTTGTTTGCTTTCCTGGACTGCTTGGTCAGCCTGTTCTCTGTTGGCTCTTTTTTGTTTAAGCTTCAAACTGTTTTATCACTTGCAAAACAATCTTTATCTTGTCCTTGTCTCAGCCCTGGCCTCGCAATCGATATGCCGCTTCTGCTTCTGTGTGATGCGTCTCCCTCTGGAAGGCTTTGGTGCGTGTGATGACGCAAAATGTGGAGAGGAAAAAAACACAATATGAAATGTGCTTCATATAGACGCAATTAAATATTTATGTAAAATCTTAAATGTTGCTGAAACTCAGTGTGAGAATATAAGAATATTTGTTTGAGTTCACCAGAATGCACATTGTGGGGTCAGAGAAGTTCACCATCTCAATTTCTTGTGTTTTCACAGCCGTCTGACTTTATCGAAAAAAAACAAAACAAAAAAAACATCACAAATCTATATGTTCTCCGCATGGTAGGAAGCAAAAAGAGCTTCATCCCATTAGAAAAGAAATCTGTCAGTGACACAAGGGTCCTTAAGGCAAATTAGATATTTTACTGTTTATGCAACAACAAAAATATCATTTTATCCCCTCTACCAGTCAGAATTGGGCTGATTAATGTTGCACAGACATAGCAAAATATATTTGTTTTCTTTAGTTGTAGCATAGATTAACCTGGCGAGGCCCTTTCTACGCCTGCTGCTGTGCACTGCCTGTCAGTTGACTGGAAGGCATATACATTCTTGTCTTAATTTATGCTTTGAGTTGAGACACTTGGCAGTTTTGAAATATTTCCTGTCTTGAAAAACACAAAACAGTCACAAACATGTTGCACATTAATTTTCTATTATTTTCATTGCTGGAATATTGGTACTTTTCTTCTTTAAATAAAAGCAGCTTTGCACTTTCACCTTTTTGAGATGAGCCAATCAGGCCCATCATCATCAGATGACCTTTCGGTCCTCAGTCTGGATCCCAAAAAACATGCATTATTGTTAGGGATAGGAGTGAATAACAACTGCATATTTCAAAGATGTGACAGGACTCAACTTCCACAAAACACTTTTCGGAAACTTGCATTTACCCAAATAAGATGTGTTTTTCAGCACACCGGCATGGCAAGATAGGAAACAACAGCTTTAGCATGTATTTATTGGAAAAAAATCATATAATGGTTAGTGGAATTAGCTTTGATTCATATGTTGTAATAATATTGTATTTCAGTAATGTTCTGATAGATTCAACATGACTTCCTCAGTCAAAAAATCTGCATCTCATGTTTAGTTTGTTGTTTTGCATGTTTTGTAGTCAATAAAGATCAATCTAAATCAGGTCAGACCTCAAAGATAAACAGAATAGATTAACAAAGTATTTGTTTTTTAAAACAAAACCAAAGAATAAGAGACTGTACTAAAAATTTAAAACAGAAAATAAAATTACTATATATGTACTTACAAAGAAAAAAATACCTGTCAAAAAAGACTGATCAGTGGATCTGCATTTGTTTTTCTTTCCAATACTTTTTTTTAACTCCTGATAACACATTTGTTTATAATAATACACACATAGGCTCTAATCAGTTGACAATTACATTCCCACCAAAGAGATTTGAAGTTTGTGTGGTGGTGTGGACGGGAAGTGGGACAGATCCCTCCCCCATCCTTCCATCACCCTCTACATCCGTCCGTCTCACCAGCCGTTGCTTCCCTTCCTCTCTGGCTCTCTTCCACTCCTCGACCCCCTTCCCTCCTCCCAGGGCCTCCCACCTTCTTGACAGCTGGCCTGCTGAGCTGCAGATACTTACTATGGGATAAGAGGATTTAGTGACACAATTGATCAAACATCAACCCCATTTAGGCAGAAAAATAAAATGAATGGTTGAAGTGTGGTGTAGTTGTGTTGATGGATGCGGAGGATTTTACAAAGTTGTAATCTACACACGCTCAGGCTGTGCATGTGAGCACAATGCGGGTGGATTCTCAGGGAGGTTGTTTCTTAATTACAAGGCCGCTCCGTGTAATGAGCTCCGCAGGCTATCCGTTTGATTACTTTAGGAAGTTCTCTGTTCTTTTGGCAGCAGCAATGTCAACTACAGACCCCCATTTTTCAGAATTTTGGTCAAGTGCGCACACACATACAGTCACTAAATTCGGATATTTATTAAACAAACTGATGCACATGCTGAGGATTATTTGTCTTTGTTAGGGCTAATCTCTCAGACTTTAGGACTTGTGTTGCTGTTCAGGCATAGATTTGCTGCTCCTCGCCCCCGACCTCCCTCCCAACTCTCCAGACAGGAGATATTATTAGTTTGGGGGCTATGGCCTTATTGAGTTACCACACAGTGGATCACTCCAGCCAGTTCCAACCCAGTAATTAGCGGAGTGGGAGTTAAAGGGTTTATGGTCTATGATGTGTATCTAAACCTGCTGATTACCAGATTGGTGTAAGACTTAGTGGCCATTATCCAACATTATTTTGTTAATGATTGGTGTTAAAGTAATTTTCTAACAGGGAACAAGATTATCTGATATTGTTTATGCTAAAGTTTACAGAAGGTTAATGCAAGTCTGCAGTATTCTCTGTTAAATTGATTAATAGTCTTAAACTTGCACTTGACTAGTGGAAAAAACTGGCCCGTGTTTGTTGCATTTGCTGCTCGGAGCCACTTGGGCTTATCATAAAAGTCGCACATCTCCTCGTCAGGTCCAGCTGTCATTATCGGTTGCTGATTTTGTTTGTGAGTTGCATGCTCCTCTGCTACAGTCGCTTCTGGGAACAATCTGTGTGACGAGAACGCTGCAGGTAGAGAACTCTCGTGAACTTGGTTCGGGAGTTTGGCAACAGGTGACCTTTGACTGGCAACGCCAGCGGTCAAAGGTGCCCTTCTCTGCTCTGTCTGTCTGTTTGCTCTCAGATAGATGCTGGGGCACCGCAGATTTGTACACAGAGAAAGACAGGAAACTGTGTGGGTTGATTTTGTCTCATGCTGTTTTTCATTGGGTGCCTTTTTTAATGTTCGGGAACTTGTTTATTTTGTGTAATAGAGACTGATTTTTTTTTCTCAATCTGTGTGAAATGCTTACAATTTTCTGTCAAGTTTTCATAAAATTACACATTTTACATTTGAAATTGCTCGACTGCTAACCTCTGACAAGATTTAAATCAATTTAGATTTAACAGTCGACATTCTTGACGATGACGTACATCAGTACTTATGGAAGAGTCACAATGCAAGTTATTTCAGGATAAGCCCTTTTGAAATTTATGCTTCATTGAATGGCCTTGTTGGCCCCTCTTCCTCACACACTCTGATACATACACACCTTCACTCTTTGAAGCACGCTCACCTCTCCAGTCATTCCCCTTTGGGCATCCTGCCAGCTGGTCACCCGTGTGTTTTGGTTCCCCTGGGTATGTAGCTCATGACTGCTGGAAGGTTTGAGTTAAGAACCTTGGTTTATGTGTATGATGTGTGGATCTTGTGTTGTACAGCAGCAGCAAACAGAAGCAATTTCTTGCTGACGTGTTTTGACAAGTATCTCACTGCTCAGTGTCTGAAAACCATCTGCACAGTAAGTGGGCATTTATAAATATGTCTAAGTTGGTTCATCAGAGTTAGGAACCAGCTGAGGAAATAGGTTTTAGGCAAAGGGCTATTTGGGTTTCTCTTGGAGTGATAACTTTGAGGTAAAAATACAACAATTTCACACATTTCACACACATATTTACTTGCTCTCTATAGAGGAAATGTACTGATAATGAACAGCCACATCCAATCAGCCATTTGTAATTTTAGTAAGACTTTTAAATTAGAAGGAAGGATGGGTGGCACTCTGCCAGTCTCTTAGGTCTCCATTTTTTTGTAACTGAAAATATTTCCAAACTAGTTTCAGGCTGAAATAAAGAGGAAATGTTCACCTAAAATAGTCATAAAAAATATTATTGTAAGATTTCTTTCAGTGGATTTACTTAAAACATGCTATGTGTCCTTTTTAGATGTGTTCTTTTAAGCTTTAAAAGTCAGGCATTACATGTTTTTTGCATGATACAATAAGAGTCTATTGTGTACAACTGTGTCTGTTTCTGAACTTAGAGTTTAAACTCAGTTTACCAGTGAAAGTCTTTAAAATGCTTGACCTAAAGTAAAGCAGGGTTGTTTCCTCTTTTCATGCGTTGACATCTTCCTCTTTGTAAACATTACATTAACAGCTTAGCAACTCTATTAAAGTGACCTTCACACATCACACAAACGTGCTGATGAAAATGACAAAAGGAGCCTTTGTGCCTGGGTTAGCAGGCGCAGAAATGAGCAGTGAATTAATAGAATCACAGTATGTCACTTTTATTTTTACTCAAAAACATGTATGCCTTAAATTATTTCACCATGCAAAATTGATTGTAGTGAGGTATCCAAGATTTTAGCAGCTCTGCATTTTTAGGTTCATTTAAGAGGCATGAGATTGTATTGGGATATTATAAGCTATATGTTTTTATTAGTGGCAGCTCGTGTTCCTAATAATAAGTGTAACCGTACGGGAAAAGTTTTAAGAGTTCCCAGGACCTCTTTCACAAAGTCCTCTTCTCTTAAAACTGCCACTGCACTTTCAGAGTTGCAGTTCCCTATATGTGACAAAGATAGTTGATCTAGCATTCAGTAAAAATAAATATACAATAATAAGAAACTGGTTTTTGTTGTTGTTTTGCTAAATCACAGGTCCACTCCCTTTCTTCTGTTTCTCTAGGTTATAACAATGATGTTACACAAACGCCTATTTCTTAGACACTCTTCAAAACAGGAAAGACCAAAATATATGTCATTTAACCATTTAGGTAAGGTGGACATGTGGAGAGAATGGCAAGTTAATGTGAAGACTGGAAAATGTTTTCTTGCTTGTAGTTGCCCATATTTAGTAAGAGCAATAGTTAAAACAACTGTAACTGAAACAGACGGCTCTCTTCAAAACTTCCTGTTGGGTGACTACAAAAATATTTTAACTGAGATTATATCATATATACATACTCAATCAATCAATCAAATTTTATTTGTATAGCACATTTCAGCATCAAGGCATTTCAAAGTGCTTTATAATTAAAATAAAAAAAACATTTGACAGTGAATAAACAGTTAGAAAGACAAAGATAATTTTTTTAAAGAATATAATAGAAGATAAACATTTAAACCTGCACCCCTTGAAGGACTTCAGTTAAACGTCTCACACCTCAGAGTTTAGGTAAGATGTCATTTAACAAGGATTCTCACACCCCTAGATATAGATTAGTTTAACCGGGATGTTTTCCGGGGTGGCTTTACATAGTATGAAAGAGAAATAAAGAAAAGTTAATAACTAGATGAAAAATAAAGATAAAAACATCGAAGACATCAAAACCCGCAATTTTGCCATAAGCAACTCTAAACAGATGGGTTGAGATATAACCATTTAGGTATATAAATAGATTTACCTAAAGTAAAGCAGGTATTTAACAATACTGTGTATATATGTATATATTAGAGGTGTGCCGATTGATCGGTCACCGATCATAATCGGCCGATTTTCGTGAAATCGGTGATTATCGGGATCGGCCGATCAT